>KK118742.1:67659-79041 GCA_000611955.2 Stegodyphus mimosarum | reverse complement strand
TACCAAAGAAAAAGAAGTTCGTTATAATATATCCAAATATACTAACTGCTATATGACCAATATCCTGTAGTGATGATTAGCCAATTCTTAAACCGCAAGAAACTTATACCTCTGACACAGAATCAAAAAATATACTCAAGTTTATAATGTTACAAACATGCCGTCAATGTCTTTGGTTCCTGATTATGCAGCCAGTGTTTTTCCTAGACACTAACTTATCACGTAAGTCAATCTGTAGCATTCATTATTTTAATTAACCAAATTATTTTTAGTTTGAACTTTCCTATCGATATCTCAAAGTTTCAGTTGCTGCCCGAATTTAGCGCGAGCGAGATATTTATGCAAATCGCATATATCTGTTAGCAGTTTAAAAGGCAGGAGTTAACGAGGGGAAAGTATCGCCGTAAGGCTGTGCGCGCAAAGTTTTCCTCTGTCTAGTGAAAGTTCGCCTTCATAGGCAAATTGCAATTACTAGTTCTTGCTTGTGAAATTCGCATTACTGCATTTCACTGAGAGTTAGGCTTCCTTCGTCGTCCTACTTAAGGTTAAACTTAGGTATTTGAATTGTTAACACACTTTATTGTAAGGGTCACTTTTAAACCCTCCTTCTGACTTTGTAGTTTCTTCAACACTAAAGGACATAGCCTAGATTTGCTCACTGTCCTCCACATAGGGTTTCACAGCTTATGCTCACAAAGAAAGTCAAGAGATTGAAGGAGAAACCTTATAAATCTAGTTAAACAATATAGCGAGATACATAGATTTGCCAAAAAAAATACGGGCTGTTAGGGCCAAGATTAAAGCAGTGGGATCTTTTGGAAAACAGCGTGGTGATGACTCATTTTTGTACTCATCAGAAAGATTTGACACAAATCTTCGACACTGAAGGAGACTTACATTCTTGCAAGGATGTAAACAGTTTATTTGGAGCTCTTGACATGAATCATAAGCTGGAAGAATGGAAATGTTTCAGAGATGGTTCAACATTAAGCTTTTGTTCTGCTACACAATGGAAATAATTTACCATTGGTTCCTCTTAGTCACATTGTTCATATGAAGGAATCGTATGAAAATTTGAAGAATCTCTTAAAGTGCATCAAATGCAAACACTATAAATGACAACTGCGTGGAGATTTAAAAGTAGTTGCTCTTTTACTAGGGTTGCATCAAGGATACAAGAAATTCTGCTGCTTTTTGTGTGAATGGGGTAGTTAAGCAAGGAAAGAACCTTTTTTTTTTTAAAAAAAAGAAAGGCCTATTAGATAGTCCTTGGAACCAAGAAAAAAGAACATGCAGCATGTGCTATTGATTGACCAAATGAAGACATTACTACTTCCACTACACATTAAATTAGGACTAATGAAAAAGTTTGTGAAAGTGACGGACAAATGACCTGGCATTTCAATATCTTTGAGATGAATAGGCTAAGAGCAACAAAAGTAAAAGAAGGCATTTTTGTTGGATCATAAATCCGAAATATCTTTAAGGATGAATGTTATGAAAATATCTGAACAGGTGACAAGAAGAATGCTTGGATAAATTTTCAACACGTAGCTACTAACGTCCTAGAAAACAAGAACTGAACTTGCCGAGGAACTGTTGTTATAAGAAACTAGGTTGCAACATGTCTACATACATGAAAATCCATTTTCTTGATTCCCATTTAGAATCCCCCCCCCCAAATAACTGCAGTGCGGTTAGTGATGAACATGGTGAACGTTTTCAGAAGGGCATTTCAAAGATAAAGAAAAGACATCAGGGAAAATGGAGCTGTTCCATATTTGCTGATCATTATTGGACACTTGTTATAGATGCTCGAGATGTCATATATCACCATGTAGTAAAACGAAGGGATATTTAGTATTAGAAAAGCACTTCAAACAATTTTTTATAAATAATAAGTGTTTAAAAATGTATTTAAAATATTAATAAAAAATCGCAACTAAATTTTGAATCTCATTGTTGTTTTCATATTTAACACCACAATTTTCATATAAAAATGTATTCTATATCAAGGATACCATCAAAAAGTTCAAGCTTGTTGCCCAGTGTTATTATTAAACATTGTTAAAATACATGTTATATGACGTATATTTTACGGAAAAAGGGATACTCAAGTCTCTCCAATAAATAAGTTCTTGTTATTCAACATCTTATTACAATGAATAAAAGTTTAATTAATAATATAAAGAACACTATTTTATTTAAAATAGTTAAATCCATAGTTTAAACTATATTCTACTATTAAACTTTATTCTTCCATAGGAAAAATTTAATTTGTCTATAATGGCAATATTTAACATTTGAAAAAAAAAATTTTTTTTAATCGTATGCATACTCCATCTATCAAAAATCTATCTAATAAAAATTTACTTCAAAATTTAATTTATGAAACAAAATACACAGAAAATATTTTACTTAACAAACTCTTTATTCTTATGTCACCGTTGCAACTCAACAGCTTTTTCAAGAAGACAATGTATATCTACATTTGGAAAATTCTAAAAGAAAAATGCATGGATAAAAAATGAAGCTCATTAAAAATTCATAAATTAGATTACATTTCACTACACATATAAAATGGATAATATACTGATTCATAAAATGATAAATTTCTCAAAAGTTAAATTTGTTTAATTACATACAGCAAAATATATGCCTTAGGGATATCTTCAAGGAATGCTTTCATTAGGAGCTGTTAATTACATCCCACACAGAGAGAAAAAAGGAAAATATGCAAACCATCATCCATTTGCTGGAATTTGTATCCAAGTTGAATGAAGAAAGTTCTTAATCCACACAGCCTCGAGTGTCTCAAAAGTAACAAAACTTAAATTCTTATGCACTTAAATTCTGTGGCAACAATATATCATTATGAGTAAGACTCACAGATTAGAGAAAGAAGGCAGATACAGAATTAATAAAATTTTTATCACCTTTATACAGCATGACTAATGTTATTTCTGTAAACCAGTATTGTGATAAAATACTGCATCACTGTCAAAATGCAGTAAATATTACACCTACGAATACTTAAGCATTAACACTTAATAAAATTATTTGTTTCAGAAGTGCCTGTAATGGGAGTATGCTATATGAAGATGCTGCTTCATCTTTAGCATAGGTTTCCAAAGCATTCAAAAGAAGCTATAAAAATATCAAGAACGGTTTTAGCTCTGCACAGCTGAATGCTGAATTAAGGCTAATGCATACTGTTAGCTGCATTCTGAATGAGATAGCAGGCATAAGAAAAATACATAAAAGGATAATATTTCAGAATCTGTATGATATATAAGAAGAAAACTGTTTGTCCATGTCCCAGAAATTGTTGCATCGATGGAAATCTAAATTGAATTTCAAGCACAGATTGTCTTCTTTAGAAGACATTAATAAGTTATCATTGCAGAACAATGAATAAAGTTAAAAAATGCCACAATATATGTTCTACTCAGCTTACTATATAAATACTTCCAAAACTATCCACATGAATGATGAGAACAATTATGCATTCAATGAAAACAGATTTCAATTACAATTACCATGCATTCATTGAATATGAGCTGAAAAGTAAGATTTTGCAGTAAAAATTCAGCCCCCCCCAAAAAAGCATAAGCTCGAATTTAAAATCGCTACATAACACCAGCAATATGTATCACCAATTGTACAAATACCTGGTCCTCCATAGCTGTACAGCTGTATCCCTTTAAACAAACCGAAGACAACTGCCATCTCACCTTAGTTTTTCATTCAAAAGAGGTGCAAGGGAAAATTTCTGTGGCATTCATTTGCACATACAAAGTTTTTTTTATCAAACTTTTTAAAACATAACATTTTACTAATTGAAACTTCTTCTGTACAATTTTAGTTAGATTTATTTGACTATCACAAAGCATGAGGGCTATCTGCCTATGTGATGGATGCCTTTGCGGAGGACTCTTAGGGAAACTCGCTTATAACCAAGCTACACATGCAGAAAACCATGCAACCAGCCAGTTAACCTTGAAACAAACCCAGATTGATCTACCAGTGTTCAGCAACTTCACTGTTCAGCCACTGATGGGCTCAGCTATATAGGAATCTATAAAATGTTAGGTTTTAAACTTTAAATCTTTAATCACAATGTTCTCATAATTTCTCTATATTTGAAATGATATAAAATGTATACTTTTGAGAATTTTATAGCTATAAGAAACTTTGTAGATAGACGTACATATCTACATTAAATATTGCATATTTCTTTAAGGAAATAAAAACTTGAACCCATCATTCTAACACCCTGTACAATAAGTTGAAAAACTTTTAGAAAAATAGAAGCATTTCAGATATGAAATACAGCAACAAATATATTAAATGATGTAAAAGAAATATAGAAAATTAGAATCAGAATAAAAAGAGCTAATTTTTTAAAACGAAAAGGGTATAAAACAAACTGAAAAAATTAGAAGACATAATGTAACAATGAGTTGTATCTTTTACTTTTGCCTCTTCACCAAATAAAGAAATATTAAATAATAAAAAAAATTCCAATGATTTTTCAACACACAAAAAAGAAGGCTGGAATAAACTTTTATAATGCAACTTCACAAACATTTGTAAAAGCTATCACTATCAATGCAAAGAACAGTTGAAATGAGTGCTCACCTGTAACAGCTTCATGTTTGCTGAGAAATCACCCTGCATTATTTTGTCTCTCAGCCATCTGAAATATTAACATATTTATAAAAAAGTGTAACAAAATGATATAAAATATAGGTAAAATTCAACATTAGGCTGGCCATGATTTTAAGTAAAACTCTTTGAATTTCAATGGCTTTATGCATTCTGAATACTTAAGACAGGCTGCTTTGGAAGTGATTAACAGAATACCTATTGAGGCATACAAGCGGCAGTAAGAATGAAAATGGACACACTGGTAGCAGCTCTTTTGTTAAATCTGGTGTGGAAGAAATATCTCTTAAGTACAGAAATACTGATTTCTGTTCCATTTTCGGCTCTGAATTGATTGCTATTTATATGGCTTTGGATCGTACTTTAAAGCAACATTTATCCAGGGAAACCTGGATCTTTGCGGAAAGCCAATTCAATAATCCAATACCTAGATAACTCAAGAAATATTATAGACCTGAGAGGAAATAAAGTTACTGAAAAATTTCAAACCTTGTCCCATTCTTCTCTTTTCTATCTACAATGAATATCATCTCATGTAAATTTAAAATATAATGACATAGCTGATAGACTAGCAAAGGAGAGTACTTTCATGTTTCAGACCTTCCTTGAACCTCAAGAGAGGCTTTAATTAACATTTCTTGGAGACAGCTACCAGACACACTCATGGTATTGTAGTACAGGTCCTGATATTGCTATTGATTTCAAGAGTGTCAGGAAGGACCAGCTGAGGCTTGTTCAACTTCAGGACATTTAAGGACCCTCACATATTCCTGTGGTACTAAAACTTTTCCAACTTGCACAAAATATAGAAACCATGAAGCTACTGCTCAACACCTACTTAGCTGTGTTGCCTTGGTGCATGAAGATCTGCTGAGGAGACCTAATTTCGTGTTGGAAGTTATGCAGGCTAATGAACTTATAGATCTGATCTGATTTAGATCAGAGAAATTAGTAAGAAGAAGAGGATGCATTTCAAAAGATCGACACACAGTGATCTTCCTACATCATTCATCTTTGGAGAGAGATTTGCATCAGACTGTCTCTTGAAATGCAAAAAATTTATTTACACTCTTCTAAACATAGCTAGCTCTTCCCTTTCTTAATTTAAAAAAACTTACTTTAAAAAAATATAAAAGCAGCAAAAGCTGTTGGGAAGAATGTAAGGAAAATTCCTTAAAGTTATGATTTCAAAGAAGTCTGAGCTAGTACTGATTAGCAAACAGATGATCAACTACAAATTTGTGAATTAATGTTGGACTTACTTTAAGCATATTACGTGAATGGATGAAGAGATTAAAGGTATGAGAAATACACATAAAGCAAAGTAACATGAATGCTTGGAATTGTAAAAAAGATAAAAATGAATGTCTGGAGGTGGAAAAAGGATGAGGGTGGGAACAGGCACATATACATGCACACCCACATGCCTCCCACCCCCCAAAAAAACTTTCTCCTGCTACAGTACAGTTACTTGAAATAATGTAGAAATACTTAGGAAGAATGATGATAGATGAGAAAGACTGTGGCTTATTAAAAAAATTTACCACATAGGCGATTACAATAAAAGAAAAACACTACAGTGCTATGTTTGTGAATTGTGCCAAATACTTAAGAAAAAGCACTGAAAGACCAACCATTCTCACATAAAATGGACAGAAACACAGTAGGCATTTTTGTGTTTTAGAATTCAACTAAACAAAATTTATTACACAGATTCAAAGCAGAGTCTGGTCAGTTTCTAGAAAATCACTTCTAAGTAGGAAACCTATCTACGACTGGCATAAAAAATTTAAAAGTACAGATGTAAAGAAAATCATTCCGGGAGACCTTGCACTATTGAAAATCAAGTTAAATGTGTTTCCACAGTCTTCTAAACTTCACAGAAATCAACAGTAAAGGCAAGCCTTGCATTCCAGATTGTAGAACCTCCACTTAAAAAAAAAAGTGTCAAGCATTCAATTATTATATCATATAAATGAGCTTGACAGAACAAAACAACCCTTATCTACAGCTGATATGATCATTTTGTCAACACTGACATGGTGATGATCAGTGTCCCTGAAACAGAATGCTGGGCAAAAAATTCCATATCAGCACTCCTTTCAGTTTCACATCACAATATTTCTTCACACACACACACACACACAAAAAAAAAAAAAAAAAAAAAAAAAAAAAAAAAAAAAAAAGAAAAAAGAAGAAGAAGAAACCACATGCTCTTTTGGAATAATCTTGCACTTTATTTAGTGATAAAGCAAATACTTTCGCAAAACAATATTCTTGCAATTCTTACTGATTCTTTATTTTATCATTTAAAATAAACTTGAAAGATAAGCAATTTTGGATAGATAAATACTCCTAATATAGATCTAGAGATTGTCTCAAAATTATGAAGATTTTGGTACATGATATCATATTCCTTGAACAGCCTCAAATGAAAGCCAAAGATAGAAAATACATGTTTTTGACCGTTTCTTATAACTGCTAGTCATTATACTAACGTTTGCTTTAATCACTATGAAATGTACATTAATGGAGAACATATCTGCTGCCTTTAAAAAAAAATTAATGTTATAAAGAAATAAATCAAAAACTTAAATATTGATTGAAATGAAATAAATTTTATTTCAAGCATTTGTCAAGTGTCATCTTTAGCACTTGCAGTTAAAATTATACACAGATAAGGACATAAAATGCTAAAATTCATAACAGAACAGGAATACTTGAAATAAAATATAAAGCTCAACATAAAAACTCAAGCAAGAAATATACTTACAATATCATAGCACAGCACACATATATTAGAAAATCAAATCTATTTTTGTCAGCAAATAAGGAGTCCCAGACACGTATGACATCTTAAGAGAGACAAAACATATAATGAATTCTGAAATGCTTAAAATATGTCAACATTTAAAAATTTGCATAATTAAAAAAAAAGCAGTTACAATCAGGATAGGATAATTATGCTTCAGTAATCAGGATAGGATAATTATACTTCATTGAGAAGAAAATAAGAATACCAAGATTATTTTTTGCATACCAATCTGACTGAAAACAGACCTATTCTTTTCTTTCACAAATTGGCAAAAACTTAAACCTTGCTATGTGAATATTTTCAGTATGTATGACCTTAAACATTACTAAGTGAATATTTTTAGCACTGTCAATATGTATTACTCAGCAGCACATGTTTATGATCATATATTGTGTCACAATTTTACCACACAGTATTGGTCAAAAGAATTAAACTATGTTATCTGATAAAATTTTGTCAGAAACTGACATAATATAATCTGAAATCATCAAAATGAATAGATTCGTTTTACAATAAATGCCGATGTTATTTCAGGTTACGCATGCTCAGTTATTTTGGATAAAGAAAATCTCTAAAGCTACAATCAGTACTAAAGCTAAGGAAAGCGCTAGATATACTAAATGTTAGTTAAAAAATGGCCAAATATCAGTTGATAGGAACCAAACAGGAATCCAGAAATGATCAAGAAACCATTTGTCATAGCAATCAGAAAAATGACATTTAATAATAAAAAGAACTAACTATGACCTTGCCTTTTGGTTACAGTTTAGAATAAATAATTGAACATTAGGAGTAATCACACACTAATTGCATTTAAAATAAATAATTGCACCATAATACAACAGAATTTTGTATCAATGCTCGGAACATAAAGTTTGCATTGATGCAGACTATATTAGTTACGAAGTGAATACCCTGGAAATGAGATTTGAGTACATGAAAATTGACATAAAGTGAAAAATTCTGTTGACATAGAGCAAACCATGAAAGTAAGAAAAATGCTATTAACGTGGAGAATGGCAATAGTCATTGAATGTGTACACTAGCAACAGATTCAGCATTTGTCAAGACATGAAAGCTGAGAAGATGAAGGATTAGCACCATTAATATTATTATTAAAAAAAAAAAAAAAACTGGAAAGTTTCAGATTTTAAAGGTTGCCCTAAAGGATTTTTTAAGGTTCTTTACGCTCTTGCTGTGCTCACAGTCTATAACTCTGATGCTGCTGCCCTCACTTTTGCTGCTAATTAATTTCTTTTCTTTCTTTCTTTCCTCCCCCCTCCCAGATTAGTTTTATTATTAAGCATAGTTTTCTTTGCACTTAACACCAAATAAAATTCAACAGTAAAATCACAAAAATTTTAAAAGCAGCATATAATTAGAATTTGCGATGCAGTATTAAGTACTGGTATACATTTTTCAATTTTCTTCAGTCTTTTCTCAGTTTATCATATCAATGTTAAGTTTACTTGGTTTATAAGACTTTTTTTTAAATCTTTTTATTATTAATGTTCATTCTTTGCACTCATGCCACATAAAATTCAAATTCAATGGCAAAATCATAAAGTATTTAAAAACATATCTTTCAAATTTTCAATACAGTCTTGTACACTGGAGATAAAAATATTTTATTCTATACAGTGTTGTCACTACTCCCTTTCAAAACAAAGTTTGTTAACTAAAAATTCATTAAAATTTTACAAAATACGAAATAAATAACAGAAAAATATATACCCTCATTCTATGAAAAGACTGAGTATTTTTAATTAGATGGATCACAAACTAAATGCATTTTCACTACTTAAATCAATCCAATTCAAGAATATGAAATAAATATTCTGACTGCATCTATGTCCTATGGATGTCCGTTGATAAATGATTCTTTCTTTCATATAACTATTAAGCAGAACATCATACAAAATGAGAAGATTTGTCAGTTCTATGTAGTTTTTTCTACTTATTGAATTTATAGACTCATCAGCATATTTAAATGGCAACTTTTGTTCTGCAAATACACAAACATCCACAGTCTATTAAATGTTTTGGAACCTTCCTGTTTTTTATCATGGCCATGTAATAAAGCTTTATAGATTGTTGGATTTTTAATCACCCAAATACAAAAAAAAAAAAAAAAACTGTAAATTTCCTCCAATATGACCACGAGGATTTTTTCATGTCTTGAAATGGATATTGACAATATATTTAAATTACTAAATCCATCCTTAGTTTACACACTTACTTTGTTAAGACCAAACAGTAGATAAGGCAAGGAGAACAACTTTTCCTTAATACCACAGCAAGATAACCACCTAGTTTTTTTTCTTTAATTGCTTCAAGAACTCTATTTGGAATTTTTTTTTATCCTTATGGTTACAACATAAATTCCTGACGGAAGGGCAAATTCTATTACTTTTTATTGCTTCTTTTTTCACCAATAAAGCTTGAAGGCTAAATTTTTTTAAAATTAAATCTTATATCATATACTCCAATCCATTATCAGCTATTCTTGAAATGTTTTCAGGAAACATTGACTATACTTTAAAATTTAAAACAATGTTTTACGGAAATTCAGACCTAAAAAATGTAAAAACTGATCAATCACATTTAAACAAATGAAATTACAATCACTCTTCTCTGCACCTGCAAGAGCTATCGCATATATGCAAGTCAAAATTTGTGGTTTCTCTTGAGAAAGTATTTATTCATTCTTTTTACATCATAATTTCTGAGGTTGAACTGCACATGCAACGCAGCTCATGAAATTTTTCAATGCTGATGCTGTCTAATGAACAACATACAAACTCTTTTTGAAGGTGATAAAGTCCTCAAGGAAAAAGAGCCTGAGCAGCATTTAGCATCTGCTAAATTATTTCCTCACTGATGCAGTAAATTTGGTTATTTATTTTATTTATTATTATTTTGGCTACCACAGTCATCATCATTATTTTTGGTTACTTCATCATCATCATTATTATTTCAATATATTTATCAAACAATTATTTTGTTATTCCCAATCAAGTGAAACGAAATCAAGAAGAAAAACCTTTCTTTAACCTAATAATTACTAGGTAGCTATTTTCCTGAATTCTGTATTTTGTTTCAGACTTTTAGAAAAGATAGTCTCATTAGTCTTACAATATAATAAATTGTCATATGGAATTTGAAAGAAGTAATAACAGCCTTAAATTGAATGCATAGTACAATACAAACCTTATAACAGAAAAAAAAAATGGCATCTAGCATACTAAAAAATAGTAATAAAGTGCTCTGAAATCAAAGGTAAGCCATGAATATTCTCTTCTTGCAGCTATGGCACAACAGCGTGCAAGCATATGAAATTCATCCAATCCCTTGCATTGCAGAAGAAAAGAAAGGCAATGGATATATTCACTTTGCACACTGTAACTATTTCATCAACTAATGCTGACACTATTCAGCATGCACTATCCTTTTAGGATGAGGAATAGGTAGAAAGACATAACAATTGGCAGTATGCAGTTGGTTCATTTTGAAATCTGACTCTAAAATCAATGATGCAGTGCATAACTACACATTAAAAAATAGTAAATAATGATTTAATTATATCAAAGAATGAAACAATAGTTCTTTTTTTTTCCTCTTTGCTCTAAATTTATAAGCATGAACTGTCTGCACTGCATGCGTTAAGGCTCTTGTATTAGATTATTGTGGATACTAGACATCCAGTTTTCAGATTTTGTACTGTATCAATATAGGTATTAAATCACTACTTAAATCATATTAAAAATAAATGTATTTGTCAAAATTAACTTTTTTAAATTATTTAATTACAGAAGCAGAATGAAATTACAATATTTGGATATTCACAAAACTGATCTGTTATAATTAAAACAGAAATAAATGGTACTAAAAAACAAATT
>KK118742.1:0-67619 GCA_000611955.2 Stegodyphus mimosarum | reverse complement strand
TTAAAAAAAAAAAAAAAAAAAAAAAAAAAAAAAAAAAACACCAAGTTATTCAGTCAAGTGAAAGTATTGATCTTTACTTTTCAGTTACACACACAAAAGCGAACTAATGAAATTTTCATATTTTACTGCTTGTATCTTGAATAATGAAAAATAATTGAAAATACTTAAAAAGAAAATAAATGCTCAGCATTATTCCCCTTTTAAATTTATGAAAGTACTAAAAACCAAAACCCGAAAAGTTTCTTGCTTACAAAAACATGACATAGAAATGTAATACTAAAATTTATTTAATTAAAAAAAAAAAGGAACCTGGTAAGGGGAATTCTTGCGAGAGAAGCAAAGTAATCCATCTGAAACTATAATACTGAGGCTTCAAATCTTGCATTTGTAATCGTTGCCATATATTAAAATCATGTTCTTGAAGGAGATCCATTAACCGTTTCATCATGGCTCCAATACCACTTGCAGAATCATCCAAAGTTTTAATAAAGAAATCTCGGATTTCAGACATAAGATTCGTGAAGCAAAAAAAGGAATCAGCTTCAGCGTATTCTAAAATTTGGAAAAACTATAATTAAAAAAGATTTAAATAATGAAATTTCATTAGAATTATAATAAAAAATTATTATAATTATCACACTTTACAAGCTACTGAAAGTATCTGCATCATATTAATTATCTAACAATTATAAATATTTTAGAAAATTAATGAATTTTGTATTAGAACTGTTTTCAATGTTATTACAATTTTCGGATCAATCCTAGATTACGCTGCACTAGTTGATACATAGTTTACTTGTAGGCTTGGCCTTCCCTTCTTATGATGTAATATTGGCTATGCCTCTTCTTAAAAACAAGTTATAGGTATGCTATAGCTTCATATTTAAAGAAAATTTAAATTATATTTTAACTGAGTTCAAATGTTAGGTTTATAATGTTCTGTGCAAAATTTTTTAAAATTATAAATCTACTTTTGTGTTATGTGTAGTATTGTTAGCATTTAACGCAACAAGTTATCTCTCAAAAATGTATCATTAAGATACCAAATGGCATTATATACAAAACTAAAAATGAAACAAACAAACAAAAAAAAAAAAAAAAAAAAAAAAAAAAAAAATTAGGAAACTTACTTCTCCATTCAGGATCAGGATCAGAAGCAAATGTATAATAAATTGGGCCAATTATTTCATTCATACCCTAAAGCCAAAATTTTTAAATTATTACTAAAGAAATACATAAAATTATAATTAATCCCAGTAATTTAATTAAGCAACAATTAACACAGGAAGACTATAATGCTAAACATTATTGAATACAATTAATTCAAAGACTGTATTATCATTAGACTCAATAATACTAAATATGGAAAAATAATTAAACCATAAAAGGAGCAAAATTACTGAATATAAATATAATTATGTAAAATGAATATGAATACACATAATGGAATGAACAGTTTTGCCAATTCCATATTTATATTCTCCTTAAGCTACAATTAATGCAAAATGCTAGAAAAGGAATTTCTAATTAAAAAAATGCAGGAAGAAATGTCCAGAATCCTGTTAAAATAACAAAAGTGTTTATTTCAAATTTTAAGCATTGACTTATCCTAAGCATGCAATGAAGTCAAAAATTCAAACTTAGCAATGCACACACACACAAATGTTATATATATATATATTATTGCTAAATTATATACATATATGTAATGTTTTAATGCATAGATGAAGATGAAGGAATCCAGTACTTTTAATTTCCGGCTACCAAAAACTTCCAGACATGGCTGTTTTGAAACACAATTTTATTCCAGGACAATTCACATGAGATCATAATCAATTACAATACTTTTTATAAACATGGGAAAAGATACATCATTTTAGACAAGTAAGCATAGTGGTATGGATGTTTGAAGGAGCATCTTGCCAGGAGGAAAGTGTAAATGAAAGTGTCACAGCTATTCAGACGAAAAAGAGAGGGAGTCAAAAAGTTTCAGTTCGAGTTAAAGTTTTTGTTTACAATTATTTAATTGGGCAAGAGGTATCTGCATTAAGGGTTATATAGCATCGCATGGTTAATTTGAATGATGCAGTTTAGACTTAAAGCACCATTTTTAAGATAAGAGAGAGGAAGACCCCAAATTAAATTAAAAATAAAAGAGGTTTAGCCAATTAAAATTAGAAGTTTGCTTTCATATTTTTTATGTTACATATACATACATATGTGTTATATATATGTATGTGTGCGCATGCATGCATGTATGTATGTATATATCAGTTTGCCTACCTACTTATATATATATATTGAGAAAGTTGACAAATGTTCTATTCGTTGTTGAGAGGGGAAAAAAAAAACTAGAAAAACTAGTAGAAAATCTGCGCATAGTGCTGCAAAATTTATACCATCTAATATGGGAAATGAAATATTTGAGAGAATTACTTAAGGATTGTAAGAACCATAATCCCGTACCTATTACCATTTTTATGAACTTGCAAATTTTATAATATACATTTGGAACAGAAAAAGTAAAAGAAAAGGTTTTAAAATATAAAAACAGTGAAAACCAAAGTTAATCTTTTTTTATTTAATGCTCCAAACAGAACTTGGCAAGGGAAAAGTGTTCTGAAGCTTTAAACGAAGTCTATTAACTGAACAGCAAAACGAGTTTCATTCCGATCAACTCAGTGAGACCTCTATCGTCAATTAGCAAAATGGTTTTTAATTCTAAAAATTTTTTTATATACAATTCTTCAACAAACCTATACATATTTGAGGCTCTCATTGAATTGGTCTCTTTTCTCTACCCGTTTTTGTTGCCCAAATACAAATAGAAACAAATTATACGAGGAAAACATACATATAATGGCGAAATAAAACATTTATAATCAAGGGAAAAAACTGTACTAACAACACTTACAATTGAAATTACACTTACAATCGAAAGAAAATTACACTTATAATAGAAAGAAATATTTATAATAAAATAATAAGATAATAATAACACTGTCTATACATACACACATATAGACATACAGGGTGATCAGCGAATAAGCCCCGATTTCAAAATTAAATATCTCTACAACAAAGATCAATAGAATTATGCGGTAAACTGTACGTATATTAGCAAAACTGTAAAAATGGTATACAAATGTTTAGAAAATTTAGTTAAGAAAATTGTTAACAGATGGCGCTCTGCACTGAAAACTCTTTCTCTAAAAGGAGTCTTTTTAAAAAAAAGCGAAGCAGACTTTGCAATCAAAATACAATTTTTTCAAAATGTTGACCATTCAAAACAATGAGGTGGCGTAAACGAACAATGAAATTCGAGATCACGTCTTGCAATGTCTCAATGAGAATGGAATCACATGCAACACCAATCAACAATTCAAGCTCATCTAGAGTAGCAGGATTGTTTCGATAGACAGTGTCTTTCAATGCGCCCCACAGAATGAAGTCACTGGACTCAGATCGGGAGAATATGGAGGCCAAGCTGTTCCTGTGTCAGTAAATTGCGGATAATCTAACGTAATTACTCTATTCCCAAAGTATTCATGAAGAAAGAGAAAACCTTATCTGTTCGATGTGGTCGAGCCCCATCTTGCATAAACCACTCGATACTTGGTCAATCCTGCAACGCTAGTTGAGTGCTGACAAATTGTTCCAAAATTGTAACGCAACATTCAGTAGTTATCGTTTCTCATACGAAAAAGGGTTCGATAATGCCTCTGGCGCATACCGCAGCCCATGCGCCAGAGGCAATGCACACTTTAGGCGAATGCAGTGCTTTCTCTTCACACAAATGAGAATTTTCGGAGCTCCAAAATCTCCAGTTTTTTATTAACAGTTCCATTCAAATGAAAATGTACCTCATCTGTAAACTAGATGCAGCTCACATTAAATCTGTCGTTGTCTTTCATTGTTAGAATCTGGTTCACAGAGACAACCCTTTGTTGCACAGCTTTCATGGATATGGCCTGATGACTTTGGATTTTGTATAGAAACAGCCATACGCTTTTTTGCTTGCTCGTGTACTTCAAACCTGTCTCTTATGCAATCCGTCGGATGCTTTTCCTAGGATTTTGCTGAACAATTCCGGAAACTTTGGCTGCATTTTCAGGAGTGACTACAGTTTGCCTAGGCCCAACATTTCCCTTTCGATCATCAGCCACGCAGCAGTCCGGTCGAATTTTGCGAAGAGCATGCGAATGGTTTTTGCATCGGGTGCAACTGAAACATTGAGTCGGTTTTGAAAACTACGATGTGTTGTCATAGGACTGTGTTCTAATCGGTGAAATTCCAGAACCAAAAAAAAACCCATTGTTCAATGGAATACATTATTTCACTTTCTACGCTAGCCTCTTTTCTTTAGCCAACAGTCGTACTGATCACTTTCGACTTCAAAGCACATTTTAAAGGCTATTGATAGGTCATTGCGATTAGAGCACCATCTGTTAATGATTTTCGTAACTAAATTTTCTAAACTTTTGTACACCATTTTTACAGTTTTGCTAATAAACATATAATTTACCGCCTAATTCTGTCGGTCTTTGTTGTAGATATATTTAATTTTGAAATCAGGGCTTATTCGCTGATCACCCTGTATATTAAATCTTGAAATAGTCTACAAATAATTATTTTTTTAACCTGAATTTACTACACTGCAACACAAGGAGTAAAATGTATTCTAAAATTTACGTATTTTTATGTACAACTTTTATAATACAGACATTTATTTCCTGAATTTTTAATATTTCACACTGAAAAATTCATATGAATTTTTACTTAAGCACTTTATTATTTTTAACAGCACTTTATTGTTTATTTTCAAAATAACACAGTACAAAATCCAAAATATAGACATTCAGTAACTCAAATGATTTATTATTCAGCCCTCTCATACTTCTTTTTTAGCACCAGAAGTGCTATCAGTCTTAAAACTCACTTTGTATCACTTTTCAAATTGCTGCTACCAAATGTTGTAGTGATGTAAAGGGGGGGGAAGAGAAGAATCTGTATGCATATATGTATTTCCTCACATTGTGGAGAAACAATAATCACTTAGACCCATTGAATTAATACATGTAGTCCTCCACCCAAACATGGGCACTTCTAAAGCCTGGATTTTGAATTTAGAATTATTTCATATTTTGTACAATGAATTTTTTTTAACAAACTTAGGGATATGACAGCAAGAAACGGCAACACTGTTCAAAATGATACATTTTTGTCTCTAGCTTGCCACAATGTTACAATCTGGTTAAATACAAGATATTTAGCTTTCAATTTTTTCCTATTTTTTAAATTTTAATATATCTTTCAATTTTAATTCATAAATTATGCTATATAACCAATATCTATTGCCAATGCCTCAAATATTTACTACCTCCATGCACCAAAATGTTGCCATTCAGTAAAGTATAAAATATTTTTAAATTTCAGATTTAATCTTTCTGTTAATAAGTAGCAAACCAAGTAACCAAGCAGTAAATGCAGTTTTAAGGAATATTTTTTCTACTTTTTAATCTGATTGATTTAAATAAAAATGCATTTAAATCATGAGATCTCGAATTAGAAATATTAAATATTTTTATGAAATGACATTAACCATACTCATTAAAAACAAAATATATTTTTTCTCTTTTATGACAACTCTTTTAGGGAATTGGCTGCTTGAGTGGCTACTTTTCAAAGAAATAATACAGCGACTATAAAACAAATGTATGGCAACGGTCGATTATTCTTAATCTCAGACTGTAGTGTATTAGTTGATATAATAATTCAAGAATTTTCTCATTTCTTAACACACCGATGTTACCAAGTTTTTTGATTTATGAAAAATAAATGTCTATCTCTAAAATACACTTTTGTATCAGTTTCCTATTTTTAAAATTTTAATATATCTGGCATACGAAAACCAGAGAAATATTTTCAACAAGGGAAAAAAAGGTTTTATTTTTATTATTTATACCTCTTATTTAGTTTGAGTTAATTCCACCTGACAATCCTTTTGCTGAATTTTGGAACCTATTATAGATATTGTTACGAAAAATTCGGCGGTTGCGCCTGTATGTAAGCTTTCCGGCATAGCACTAGGGTTGCCATAAAATAGTGTATGGTAGGGTTGCCAGATTGGCGACTTTATCGCCAATTTGGCGACCAAATTGCCGATATCCCATGGTCCAATCGGGAAGCTTCTAGAATAACTTCCTGTCGAGATATTTCTCGAAACGTGTGGAGCTTGGGGAAAAGCTATATAAGCCCTTGCGTTTCTGAGAGCAGTGAGTTGCAGAGTTGCGAGTTAGTTGTTGCAAGTTGCGAGCAGTGGGATTAGTTGTGAGAATAGCTGCTACGCGAGAGTTCTGTGAACGGAAAGCAATCGAGATAGTGCTTTGCCGTGAAGCTATCTTTACAGTATAGCTTGAAAGTGTATTGGTGATTGTTCCACGGTGTTTATTATAAGTTTAGTGTTGCCGTGAAGCTACCTTTACAGTTACAGCCTGAAGCTGTGTTGCTGATTGTTTCAGCGTATTTATTGTAGATTTTCGACGCTTTTAAAGGTAATTTTGGAACTGTGCTGTAAATAGTGATTCCTGTAAATAAATTGTGCTTTTTATTGTTCTGCATCGTGTTTTCATCGGATACTCTCAAATCTACGAACCCGTAAAAACGCAACAACTGGTGTCAGAAGTGGGATTTGAGAGTGAATGCCAGTCACCCGTCTACAGAAGAAGACAATGGCGGAGGAAATGAAAGCTTTAATGGACATGTTAGCAGCTCTGAAAGCCGGACAAGAAAAGATGGACGCCAGACAAGAGGAGATGAAACAAGACATGAAAGCCAGACAAGAAAAGATGGACGCCAGACAAGAAGAGATGAAACAAGAAATAAAAGCCGGACAAGAAAAGCTTCAAGAGCAACTGCGACAGATGGAAATGGAGCAAAACAAGGTTAGAAGCGACATCATGGAGCTTAGAGAGGAAACCAAAACCAAATTACAAGATATGAAAGAGGAACTGAAGGAGGAAGCTGCAACTAAAATAGCCGATATGGAAGAAAGATTCGAAGAAAAATTTAGGAAGTTTCGGGAAGAGGTAGACATGTTGAAAGAAAAACGAACTGAGCCGAAGAGAGAAATTGAAGATTTTAAGATTCTCCCAGGTTCTCCTCATACGGCAATCAAACCCAGTACGTACGACGGAAAATCGTCGTGGAATGTGTACAAGACCCAGTTCGCCATCGTGGCTGACACTAACAGATGGGATTCCCAGATGAAGGCATCACAGCTAGCTGCATCACTCCGAGGCGATGCTGCAGATATCCTAGGAGTTCTGCCACAAGACCAGATTTCCAGTTTTGATGCCCTCTCGAACGCACTAGAACTCAGATTCGGAGAAAAATGCGTAAAGGACTGTAGCCGTCTCCAACTCAAAACCCGCCAACAGAAAACGACTGAAAGCCTCCAAGAACTAGCAACTGATATTGAAAGGCTGGCGCACCATGCATATCCGGACTGTCCACCCGATGTCCGTGAAAATCTGGCCCTTATGCATTTCGTCGATGCAGTCAAGGATCAGGAAATTCAGAAGGCTCTCAGGTTGGCAGATCTCAAAGATCTGAAATCTGCATTAATCTATGCGATGAAGTTTGAGTCGGCTCAGCAGGCAACTCGAAAAGATCGCCATCCGATCAGAGCGGCTAAAGTAGAAAATGAAAATTTTGATGTCAGAAAATTTAAACAAGAAATGTTAAAAGAGATTCGGGAAGCGTTAAATAAGCCAAATAACAGAAACACCGACAAGAAAGCAATGAAGTGCTGGAATTGCGGACTCGAAGGACATCTGCGCAGGAACTGTCACGTGAGCCAAGACCGGGAGGCAGCTCCAGGGAAACTAAAATGCGGCAATCTCACGGGGCGGAGGTTGCCAGGCAGAGATGTAGCCCCTCTGAAAGTTCTTCAGATCTCGTCAATGAGCGGCGGAGATAACGGATTGTTCGTCGAAGGATACGTGAATAAACACCCTTGTAAGATGATCATCGATACGGGAGCCAACGTAACCATCGTCAGAACAGACGTAGCGCGGGAACTAAACGAGACTTTGCGCTGGACTCCGCCCTGTGTGACTCTACAGACAGTGACAGGTGACAAGATCCCCATTGAAGGTAAAATTAACATCACCATTACCTTCGGAAATGAGGCTTACCAGCACTTGGCATTCGTCGCTGACATCGCGGACGAATTAATACTTGGACTAGACTTTTTGCGGAAATATGACTTTACACTGGACTTCAAATGCAATGAAATGCACTCTGCGAGGGAGGATATATCCGTGTTTGAAGTGAAGAGTGATATTCCTTCAGCTCATTAAGTAATAGCGAAAACGGACGTCACGATCCCTCCGATGACAGAATTACTAATATCCGGCTGCACAGAAAACAGAAATAGCTTCAAGTTTGGAATAATTGAATATCCCGAAAATAGCTCGAGAAATGTATTAGTCGCCTCTACATTAGTGGACCTCTCCAAAAATTTCGTCCCCGTGAGAGTGGCGAATGTTAGCCATAGTCCGAGAACAATCCAGAAGGGTAAAGTGCTAGCAACCTGCACGCCGGTTACGTGCGTTTACAAGGCCCCACCTGCAATGCCCACTGAGTCAACAGCGAAATTAATTGATGAACTGCTGCAGAGAACAAACTTAACCGCCGAACAGAAATGTGCAGCAGAGAAAACAATTAGTGAATTTGAAGATCTATTTTCTCGAACATCCAGAGATGTTGGCCGCACGAAATTGACACAACATCGAATTGACACGGGTGATCACTCACCGATCAAGCAACATCCCAGACGCCTACCATTCGCAAAGCAGGAAGAGGTTGGAAATCTTCTAAAGGAGATGCAAGAAAGTGACATCATCGAGCCATCCACAAGTCCATGGGCATCTCCTATAGTTCTCGTCCGGAAGAAAGACGGCTCGACAAGATTTTGTGTCGACTACCGGAAGCTAAATAATATCACTAAGAAAGACAGCTACCCTCTTCCGAGGATTGACGACACACTAGACACGCTATCAGGACACAAATGGTTCTCCACTCTGGACCTTAAGAGCGGATACTGGCAAGTGGAAATTCACCCGGACGATAGAGAGAAAACTGCGTTCACTACTGGCCAAGGACTGTGGCAGTTTAAAGTTATGCCGTTTGGACTCTGTAACGCCCCTGCAACATTTGAACGCTTGATGGAAACAGTGCTTCGTGGCCTATCTTACGAGTCCTGTCTGGTTTACCTTGACGACATCATTATAGTGGGCCGTACGTTCGAGGAACATCTAGAAAACATCAGGAAGGTGTTCCAAAAATTGAAAGATGCCAACCTCAAACTAAGTCCTTCTAAATGCAAGCTGTTCCGCAGCGAAGTCACCTATCTGGGTCACATCATCTCCGCCGAAGGTGTCCGTACGGATCCAGAGAAAGTTTTGGCAGTCAAGGACTGGGAACGCCCTGTGGATGTTCATCAACTTCGGAGCTTCCTGGGACTCTGCACTTATTACAGAAGATTTGTAAAGGGGTTCTCCAACATCGCAAGACCTCTGCATAGATTAACGGAAAATAAACAGAAATTCGTGTGGACTGAGGAATGCGAAAAATCTTTTAATGAGCTGAAGACGGCATTAACATCCACGCCTGTGCTCGCATATCCCCAGATCGACAAACAATTCATACTTGATACGGATGCAAGCAACGAAAGTGTTGGAGCTGTCCTTTCCCAGATGATTGACGGTGAAGAGCGAGTGATAGCCTATTGGAGTAAGTGCTTGTCAAAACCGGAAAGGAATTATTGCGTCACTCGGAAAGAATTGCTCGCTATCGTAAAAGCCATAGAGCATTTCCATCATTATCTCTATGGCAGAAAATTCTTGCTCCGCACCGATCATGCTTCCCTAACTTGGCTATTGAATTTCAAAAATCCTGAAGGACAGATAGCCAGATGGATTCAAAGACTCCAGGAATATGACTTTGAAATAAAACATCGTAAAGGCTCCTCCCATGGAAATGCGGATGCTTTATCTAGGAAGCCTTGTCCTGCGCATTGCGGGTATTGTTCAAGAGCACAAGCTAAGTATGGTTTGGCGAATCCTAGCATCCGACAAGTAACATCTTCAACAGCATCGGAGCCAGATCCGTGGAGTCATGAAAAAGTTAGAGAAGACCAGTTGGCGGATCCTAACATTAAGCCAATAATAGAGCTGAAGGAATCATCGGCTACGAAACCCAAGTGGCAGGACGTTTCCATCTTCAGTCCTATGACTAAAAGGTACTGGGCTCTCTGGGACTCACTTCACCTTCGAAATGGAGTCTTATATCGACTGTGGGAAAGCGACGATGGAACTAATAAAAGATGGCAGCTGCTGCTTCCTCAAAACCGAATACCTGATGTCCTGAAAGAAATACACAGCAGCCCAACAGGAGGGCATTTCGGCTATATGAAGACATTAAACAAAGTTCGAGAGCGCTTCTTTTGGAGTTCCGCAAGAAACGACGTTGAGAAATGGTGCCGGTCTTGCGATGCCTGTGCAGCCAAGAAAGGACCAAAGGAACGCTGTCGCGGAAGAATGCAGCGATACAACGTTGGAGCGCCTTTCGAGCGAATTGCCCTTGATATACTGGGACCTCTGCCATGGACTAAAGATGGCAACAGATACATTCTAGTTGTCATGGATTATTTTACGAAGTGGCCTGAAGCATATCCAATTCCAGACCAAGAGGCTGTCACTACGGCTGAAGTCCTGTTGCAGAATTGGGTATCTAGATTTGGAACTCCCCTCCAGATTCATACCGACCAAGGCAGGAACTTCACTTCGGCTGTGTTCAAAGGACTGTGCGACTTATTGGAAATAAAGAAAACACAGACCACCCCGTTACATCCGCAGTCTGACGGCATGGTGGAGAGATTTAACCGCACAATCTTGAACCACCTATCGCTTATGGTTTCCAAGAACCAAGAAGACTGGGATCGTAAGCTGCCCCTGTTCCTGCTTGCTTACCGTAGTGCCGTCCACGAGAGTACCGGCTATTCCCCTTCTCAAATGCTCTTCGGTCGTGATCTCCGTCTTCCGAGTGACCTGCTTTTCGGCCGTCCTCCGGATCTACAGTCCTCTCCTGAGGAGTACGTTCAAGATCTCCAAGCCCGGTTGGAAACGATGCACAGGTTTGCTCGAGAGCGAATTAACATCTCGACGGACAGGATGAAGAAGAGGTACGACGCAAGAGCGACCGAACATAAGTTCCAGGAAAACGACAAGGTTTGGCTGTGGAATCCGAGCCGTCGTAAGGGCATTTCTCCCAAACTGCAATCGCATTGGGAAGGTCCCTACACAGTCCTCAACAGACTGAATGACGTCGTAATACGGATCCGTAAGTCTCCCAATTCCAAACCTAAGATTGTACATTATGATAGGTTAGCTCCATACTATGGCCATAGTAATTAGTGATAGTTATTTTTGTTATGGGTACCCCGTATTTCGTAATGTTTTTATGTTTAATTGTATGATTTATGCATAGTTGCTTGTACATAGATCTTTGTAATTAGTGTAAATGTTTTTGTTATTTGTAAATACTGTAAATATTTGCAAATTTTGTTATTATTGTAATTTATTTGTTTTGTAGCTTTTTCGATTATTTCTTTTTGGCTCCCAGCCAGGGATTGTACTGCCCGGGACGTGCAGTCCTTGGGAGGGGGCAGTGTTACGAAAAATTCGGCGGTTGCGCCTGTATGTAAGCTTTCCGGCATAGCACTAGGGTTGCCATAAAATAGTGTATGGTAGGGTTGCCAGATTGGCGACTTTATCGCCCATTTGGCGACCAAATTGGCGATATCCCATGGTCCAATCGGGAAGCTTCTAGAATAACTTCCTGTCGAGATATTTCTCGAAACGTGTCGAACTTAAAGAAAAGCTATATAAACCCTTGCGTTTCTGAGAGCAGTTAGTTGCGAAGAGATTGTGAAGTATTGTGAAGTACTGTGAGCGTTGTGATTATTGTGAGAATAGCTGCTAAGCTACGCGAGAGTTTTGTGAACGGAAAGCAATCGAGATAGTGCTTTGCCGTGAAGCTATCTTTACAGTATAGCTTGACAGTGTATTGGTGATTGTTCCACGGTGTTTATTATAAGTTTAGTGTTGCCGTGAAGCTACCTTTACAGTTACAGCCTGAAGCTGTGTTGCTGATTGTTTCAGCGTATTTATTGTAGATTTTCGACGCTTTTAAAGGTAATTTTGGAACTGTGCTGTAAATAGTGATTCCTGTAAATAAATTGTGCTTTTTATTGTTCTGCATCGTGTTTTCATCGGATACTCTCAAATCCACGAACCCGTAAAAACGCAACAATATTTTAAAAATTTAAACACAGCATCAAACAAGAAGTATGCATAATTTTTTTATATCTACTTCGGTTCAAGTTAATTTTAATCGGGGGGGGGAAGAGTACTTTTATATAATATTAAAAGATATAATATTCCCAAACTATTTCATTAATTAAATTAACATATTCACTACATCTATGAGAATACTTGTAGTTCGTAAATTGGGTTTCCTTGCCAGAGATACAAGATAACTCACTACTGGCAACTTTACTTAAATGATCAAGTACGAGTATTGTCGTAGTAAATGCATGCAATGCTTACGACTAATAAGATAACAATAATGTCTATACATATACACATATAGACTAAATAACTAAATAATGAGACTACATAACACACCTGGCATATTGAAATAGAGCATTTATTTCTCAAAACTACAACTAAATGTTTAGGATGCAAAATCTTTTCCTTTTTTTAAGAGGGGTTTATTCCCTTAGGAAATGTTATAAAAGGGGTACTTAAAGTTTAATTTAGTGACTTGTATAAAACTAATGGAAAATACAGTATCACATATAAGGAGCTTTGCATGAATGTGCAAAAAGGGTGAGTATTGTTCATCTAGTTCCGAGTTATCTCGCAGTTGCCAAAGGGAACAAAAGTATTATTTCATATGCCAACTAGAAGCATATTGATGTGAATTTATTTACATCTAAAAGTATTCAATTATACATATATTTGTATAATAAAACAACAAAAAGTAATTTAACTGCATAAAGATGAAGATAGGATCTTGGTACATGTGAACAGACATACTTAATCAGCTTGGCAGCTAATGTGTTAAGCTAATAATTTTTTAGAAATTTTTTATGTATATACACACATTTAATTTACAGGCTAAAAACAATTCTACAAAATATCTTACATATATATATGTAAGATATAAGAAAATATGATAGCTGTTTTAAAAACTAATTGGCAACCTCAAAATTAATATTCCAAATTTGGTGATCTCCCCCTAAATTCATCTGTTCTCCTGAATTCAAGATTTTTCTACGTTATGTAATGCTGCTTGAAAAGTGCAAACTAAACCTAATACTAAACAATCATAGCTTGTCGCACCTGCTGTGGTATAAATACTCTGGCAAGCGAATTCTACCTTGCTAACAGCTCCTTGCTTTGCTTCCCTGTCTAAAAGGATGTCACCCCTCTTAACCAGTGTATATGAGAAATTATTGTAATTGTTTATGGTAAAAAACTATACTATCTATGAAGAATGCTTCTAATGTGCCTGGAAATAAAATGTGGTAATTAGCTGAACTTGGATTGTGTCAGCATCTTTTTCCATCTTGACTATTGAAAGCTGAAAAAGTACTGGTGTTAACTGCGCATCAAAACATCCATCATCAGTCACGACTACGACTGCAAGCTGATTTTCTTTTCTATGTTTTCTGAAATTATTACATATATATATATATATATATATAAATTCTTAAGACCATTGACTCCATAAAGCTAGACCTTTATCTACAAGATGAAATGGGCTCTCACCTTCAACTAATACAGTATACAGCCCTTCTTAACTATGGTAAACTTCATGTCATTAAAAAGCAGGTAAGTTCATCAAAGTTAAACATAATATAACATTTATTAAAATATTTAACACGATTCTGGAGTAAATCTGCCACAAACACAAAGAGATAAACTTAATCATATTATATTTTACAATATGTGAACTTATTAGGTCTAATCTCAATATGTGATCTTAACCTTGATCAGTCAACAGAACAAAAAACTATTAGCTCACTTATAATATTTTGACTTGAGACAACAAAGGTCACACTTGTGATTTTAGAAATATGGAATAGATAATTATTTCATCAATCACAGAAAGCTACTTACTTGCACATAGCTCTGTCCTGGATTAAGTTTCGCATAGATGAAAAGTATCCTTTCAACAACTTCCCAATGAGCTTCTTGTCCACGTGATAAATGCTGATATTCTTCCTGTGCTCGTTTTTTGAACAATGAAACCTAAAAATTACAAATCACAATTAAAAAATTAGCCAGAAGGACAGAGCAAAATTTGACACACATAAAGCTAAAAATATCAGCTTATTATATACCTCATACAATAAAGATCGTTTTGGATATTAAGAAGTTGAAAAAAATGTATGAAATGAATTGAAAGGAATGAATTTCATTACTGCAAGCAAATTTAGTTTCTATTTCCTAAACCAGAATCTAAAAAATGCAACTTTTAAATTTTGATTTCTCTATAGTTTTATATACATACATCTGAGAAAAGAAAATAGGTTTCTTTGATCAAAAACAGATATTTATCATGCAATAACCACTTTATTTACCAGATTTCTCATCCTCTGAATCTCGCTTATTAAGAGAGTTTCATGCAATCAACATTTTCAGACAATCGAAGGATATTCTACATGACCTGACTATCCAGCTGCTAGACACTAAAAAGAGGCTTTCAAGCATTATAGACCAACTCATGTGTTCAATGGATGCCACCTATGTTGCATCTATGATGAAGTTGACTAAACAATATATATATTTGAACATATTAAACAGAACTGCTCAACAAGTATTTCACAAGAACTTTTGAACCCAGTCATTATATAAATGTATATGTTTCTTATCACCTAGTTCAGATTCTCACAACTTACTGTAATAATTTCACAGTTTTCTGAATAATTCTAGGACAATGACATTGGTTTAAAACCACAATTTTTAGTAAGCACCTTAACTTTACACTTCACCATTTTAATACAATCAGTATCCCCCTCCAGTGGTCGAGTGGAAAAGGCCACTAAATACTGAGTGTTTAAACTGGATTCAAAGCTTGGGAAACAGGTTGTCTGCACCAGGCCTATGAACCAGTTTCCCTCAGAATGCTTTCCATGAAAGCAGCACCATTTTCTTCCAAAACATACAACTTTTGAGTGCTTTGCTATAACTGATATCAAACAACAGATTATATAGATACAAGAGATTATATATATATATATAATATTAATCTTGAATAGAAGTTTTCTTTTTGGTAAATTTCATTCAAAAAGTAATTTAAGAGAAAAGTCTGAAAGTACAATAATTGAAAATTGATATTTAAACACAGAAAGAAAATTTCGAAACAGAATAGTTAAGAATGAAGTAAAAGTGTTCTGTTAAAAGTGTATACCATGTTAACACTTAATCTTAAAGATAAATTTTCTGCAATTCCTAATTGCTTTATAAAGGAAGCATTATATACAAATTACAGATGGAAATGAAACATTAACAAAGTGTTGACAAAATGGGCTACTCAATATACTGCTATGATTTGAACAAAAATTGTTTAATTCAGTATCAACACTGAATAATTTTTCACACAACGAACAGTCTACTTACTTTAAAAAGTAAGTCATCAAGCTTCTTAATGTTTTAAAATAAAAAAGTTAGTGGATTCACTGACTGGCATAATATTTAACTTATTTCATAAAGCAGGTTAATAACTATTAAATAAAATTTAATACTAATTCAAACTGTTCATAACTATTAACTAATATCTAATCTAGTATTATTCGACACTAAAATCATTTGCTTTACATTCCATGATGAAATTGTGGTAAATAATTTCATTCATTATTGCAGTTATATATACATTGGAAAATTAATCTTCCATTACATTAAAATTAGAAAATGCAGATGAAATGTACAGTTATAATTTGGAAGCTAAAAAATTCTTGGATCAGCTTTGTAATTGATTAGAAGATTTTCTTTACACATGCATGCATACACAAAAAGAAAAAAAACTTATTTCAAGCATCAGTAATATTTATACACAATGCTTAAATCTGATAGTGTTAGAAAGGAGTAAATAATCCTGTCATTTTTACAACAATGCAGAATCTACTGTGCTATTTTATAAAATACTTTTAAAATAAATTACATGGTAAAAAAGTTCTTTAAAGCTTACAGTTCATATTTGAAAAAACAAAAAACTAACATTTGTAATACCAAGTCGATTCCTGGTAACATTTGCGGATCTAAGTACTGTTTGTTCCACTCTATCTCTTAAAGATTCAACATCTTTTTTCCCAACTATGGATTCGCAAGGATAATCTGTGGGTTGCTGGAAAAATGAAATATCAGGGCATAGTCGTCTGCAAAGTAATACGAAAGAAAATAAAATAAACCTGAGCGTTTTAAAAATCAAGTTATACAAATAAGACAATTAAAATGAAAAGCAATTTCATAACAATTGTCAAAAGTATTTCTTTGCCCAATAAATCAAGAATCATAAAGAGAAATAAACTGACATTTAATAAATATTTGCAATTAAAAAAAAAATCTGAAATGTTTCAGATTTTAAATTATGTACAAAGGGATGTTTATTTAACATTTTGTGTGTTACCTTTATTTGTTAAATACCATGTTCTTCGCACTTAAACCATAAAATTCAGTTCAACAGCAATATCGCAAAATAATTTTAAATTGAGCATATCTTTAGAAATTTCAGTACACGCTCTCACGCGCTGGAGATAAAAATGTTTTTCTGTACAACGTTGGTATTGCTGGCTTTGAAATCTTTGAGTTTGTTAATGAAAAATTCGTTAAAGTTTTAGAGAATATTGTTACGAATTTCACATTTATTTGGCTATTTATTTAGAACTGTAATTAGAATTCCTTTTTATTTTCCCGTGCAACGCACGCAGACGATTTTTGAAGAGAAAGCTACGTCAAAAAAAAAAAAGCATACATTTATGCAGATTTTTCATTTTTTAAAATTTAATGCAGAGCGATAACATTTAGTGGCAACAATTTGAAAAGTGATACGCCGTTTTTGTGTTTCCGACGCAAAATCGCAAAACGAAAGTAATAGTCCTTCGGGACTAAATCCCTTTGGACTAATAAATTAAAAAAAAAAATAACATTTTTCATTACTGTTTGAATCTTTTATAAATGATTAACGTTCTTTTAGCTTGCATGAATGTCTGACAGATAATTTTCTCTTTTAGCGAAAAGTATATTGTAAATAATTTCCTGACTGAAAATTAGCATCCAAACAAAATATTAGGAAATATTTTTCAAAGAAACTATATTGGTATTATGTAAGTAATAACTGAAACCGCTTTATATTTTTTTTAAATTCACAGAAAAGAGCATTAGGAAATCAATGTTTTGAGTTTCATTTGCATCCTAGTGTGTTGCCATGTTAAAACAAGAAATTTTAAATTAATTATACATGTAACACCTATTATTTTATTTGAAATTCCAAGAAATCATGCACAAAATTCTACAATTTTAATTAATAATATTTATTGCCCAAGCATTAATTAACATTTATATTTCTATTATACTACTTAATGTCTAAATATGGCTCAATTACAATGTCAAGTTCACGTGTACAGAGAAGAAAGTTACCACTTTGCAACACAATAAACAGTGGGATGAAAAAAATGACAGCTTTGTAAATTTTGAAAAAGCATAAAGTATAGTACAATGAATGACTTAAAAAGCTAATTAAATAAAAGAAGAAATAATGTTAGTGAAGTGATTAAGGCAAAGGAAAGCACACAACAGTTTTCTTACACATAGAGATGCCTTTAAAATGGACTTCCTAAGGGAAGTGGTTCATAGTCATGCTATGGCAGAAACTTAAAATGGCAAAAACATGTTATGGTGAAAACATGAAAATACCTATATTACTGTCCACATGCCAGGAATTAAACCTTAGCCAAATTACCAATATTCAACAATTTTATCCATTCCGTCACTATTTTTTTAATGTACTAGAAAAATGTTATGATTTAATACAAGTTTAACAAATAAAATTTAAACATTCTTCAAGGACAAACAGTAATACTAAGAAATTCAGAAGTATTCATATTCATATACACAGAAAGTATAAGTATATTATAAATTGAAATAAAATGTATATGTACATTGTTACAAAAATAAATATTTACCTCACATCTTTATTTATCTGCAATAAAACTTCATTGTCTTTAAAATATGCCATCCACTTTCCATCAGGATTAGGATTAAGAGGCTAGAAATAATCAAAAAGAAATTTTTTATTACTATTAAGAATTTATTAGAAATACCCCAGTCAGAAATACAGCAGATTCTGATTGATTCGGTCATCAAAACAAACGTCTATTGCAAGAGATCTTAACAAAAAGAAACAAAGAAAATAGCTCTTCCCAAAGAATGTGATGAATATATTCAGAAGCCAGTATCAATAATAACGTTAATGAAATAACTTTTGTATGAATTATCACTATAATTTCTTGCTAATGTGGTGATTCTTTTATGTTATAAAGTGCTACTTAACAAGTTTAAGGATATTACGATTGCTTTTGAAAACTGTAAAGTACCAAAACAGGCTCTAGTGGGCTCCATATAATTTTAAATTTCGATTTGGCAAGCACTCTAGACAATTCTAACAAACAGTTTGGCCACAATGTTTGCCAAGCATGAACCTAGTGAAACCTAAGTGCTCTGTGACTTCTGTACATAAAAACTTTGATTATTTATAAAAATGAGGCTTAATAAGACTTTTACTGTATATAAAAATGAATGTGTATAAACTTTAATAGTTTATTTGCTGATGTTTTTCATCTGTTAATAATTTTTTTTAACAGTTTCTTATAGTAAAAATCTTTCCTAAAATCTGCTTAAAGGCATCTCTTTTAGGAGAAAAAAACCTTACGGAATTAATTTTCAAAATCTTTGCAAGAAGATAATGACAATGTTCCTTTAAAATGAAAGCAAGCATTTAAAATAGATTAGATTACTGAATTATAATAAAATGGAGGACTATCTGTCTCACAGTAGCATGTGTTTAAGGAAGGCTTTTGAAGATAAAATGGTTGGTATTTTAAGTTAAACCTTGTATAGGAAATTGGAAATATTATACAATAAGGCTATATAGTCATCAGATATTAAATCTGCAACAAACTACTAATGCTGCACTCTTTAGCCACTAAATGACTCATTAAACTGATTCAACTAAGACATTACTTTGAATTTTAACCTATAAAACTTACATCTTTGTACAACCCACCTTCTCAGAAATGAAGCCATTCACACTTATTTTCTTTTCATTTCTTCATTTTCATATAATCTTATTCAGATTCATAGTTTTTATTTTCTCAAAGTTACAAAGCTTTAGAAGAAATCAGCATTTCCATGGGTACCAGCTGCGATGAATGAAGTTCATTCCTTTCTCCTAACTGGCCTAACTGTTCAGTAATTTTTTTATTGGTCCTTCACTCCTTTTCTAACTAAGACACTTTAAGGTATATGACCCATGGCACTTGAAAAATTTTCACAATTTTTGACATCACACTTTCTGTATAAAATTTAACTCTTTGAAGGGCAGTGGCTACCTATAGTAACCACCTTTTCTATTGAATGTCTTACTCACTCGTGTGAGTGGTTTTCAAAGCTGATTGAAGTTCCCTTGTAGTTTACTAGATGGCAATCAAGAAACATAAGTCAGTAGTTGATGCAGGAATTCGTCTTCAAGAAAATAAGCATCAGCCATCGAAGACAACATCACAACGATGTGCACTCTGCAGCACCAAGAAAAAAGCCTGTAAGAACAGTGTGAGTGGGAATGCAGCACATGCAAAGTTGCACTCTGCTTGAAAAAGAAAAACTGTTTACATGAGTACTATAGAGATTGATTTGTAGGGATGTGTTCTGTGGGCGGTGGTCACTGACACTAACCACCAGAAGTGGTCATTTTTTTCCCACGTCTTGGACAAAATGTGTGTAATGTTGCAAATAATTTCATTGTAAAATCTGATATAGTAAATAAAACAGGAGTTTTGCTGAAAAAGTTAATTACCTTTTCCTGCCCCTCAAAGAGTTAACAGTTTATTGTATGTATTTCATGTAAAGTGCACTTACAACAATGCTTCATATCTAAGCGCTTCATGTAACAATGCATACTGCTTGAAATTCATGGAGGGCATGAAAATTTATGCCAGCAGAATGCTTTTACCATGTACCACCTCAATGTATCATTTTTGCATCTACATTCCATTATAAAATCTGCTTATTTTGGGCCTCTCTACAAGTCTTTATATTTGTGTCAGATGTTTTTTAAATACCTTGTGTAATCACACCATGATAAACTAGATATTAGAAAATATTTATTTTGCACAAGTAAAATGAAAACAGTAATTATGGTTGAGAGAAAACAGTACTTATAGGAATACATCATATACACAAATAAGTGAGAGAATTAATGGAAGGCAAAAAATTTCATATTCATAGACAATATAAAAATTAAAAAGATGCACTTCATTTAAGAAAAAAAAGTCTTACATGGTCGTCTAAAGTAACATCAATACGAGATCCAGCTTTATTTTTTGATCCTGGTGTAACAATCATTTCTTCTACAAAATGATCATATAAATTTCTGTTTAGAAAAAATAGTACAATTAAAATATGATAGAAAAAAATAATATAAAACTAAGTCAGTTTACATACACACACACACACACACAAAAAAAAAGCTTCACTTTAAAATTAAATGTAAAATATCTTCTAACTTAACATTCTAAATCAAACAGTCTGGTTACAGCCAAGTTTACTAAAATCAATTCTAATTGTATTCTTAATCTCTGATAAACAAACAGCTTGATTTTTGTCAGACAGCTATCTTATTTTCTGGATTACATTTTTGTCCTCATTCCTTATCTTTAACCACCCTCAGGTACCCCTCAATAAAACATCTATAAACACTCTTATTATGAGGAGTAAGTACTTTATATTTTAGATATAATTAGAACAAGCTAAAACTGATTTGACTGTTGCAGCCCACATTACTGGAAAGCATCACTTCCCCCTCCCCTGCAATTCAAAATCTGTGGCAATATTTTATTCTTGCATACAGCAGCTCTTTGAAATCTCCAGAGAGACTATATTATTATTATTCTCCTTTCCAATGAAATTCACACTTCTAGGTTGCACTGAACTTATCAGAGACCACTTCAAATAGTCAGATGTTTTTATCCGACTCAAATATTCATGCACTGGTTCATAACACCCAACTAAATCTATTTTGGTGGTGGTGGTAATGGATTTCTGGTGCAAAGCTTTAAAGGCTATATGCGCCAAACACAGGATTCTATTTTAATGTGCAAGGTAATTTACATATGTTAGATGGGGAATAAGGTTTAAAAACAACAGCATACTTATAAAATCAAGGTAAGTAGTAAAATAATGAAATGGTAGTATGAATTCCTTCATATAATGATAATGATAATGATATATGCAGTATATAGATATAAAATCATAAAACAAGTGATTCATTAAAATGCATAGCATTAAAATTCTAACATAAAATCTCAAGATAAATTCAAATTAAATAATAGAGACCTGTTTCTTTCAGGTATTGAAACAAATTGGTATTGACCTCTCTTCTGATTAAACGGTCAAGAGGCAGGTCACAGCTATTAAAATACTTTCGATGAAGACTATTAAAATATGGACACTCGATTAAAATGTGATGAACTGACAGACTAATATTACAGTTTGAACAAAGAGGCGCATTCTCAGCTTTTATGTGTCACTCTAGTGTGACCAATTCTGAGCCATGTCAAAAGAACTTCCTCCTTAAGATTTCTAGTAGAATCCCAAATATCTATTTTTGGCTCCACGCTTCTTAACTAGTTACAAGATTGAGAGTCCCAAACTTGCTGCCATTTTATTAAGATCCTGTGTTTGATGACGCGACCGATATCTTTCAAAGGGATGAGGTGATCGGACAGTTCAACAGCAGATTTTGCTGTGATGTCTGCAGCTCATTACCCTTTATTCCTGTATGTCCGGGAACCCAGCAGTACAGAATTTTATATCCACGACTTGTTAATTTTATATTCAGCTTGAGTACATCCATTACCACAGGATTCTCGGTGCTGGAAAAAGATTCTAAGGCTTTCAATGCACTGTAGGAGTCTGCATATATAATGAATTTTTTATGGCTTACCGTTGAGATGTACAAAAGCGCATAATATATGGCAGTCAGTTCAGAGGTTAGGATTGAGGAAGCATTGTGTAATTCTGCCCTCCACGTGGTCACCAATTATAACCGACATTCCAACATGACAAGTTGACTTAGATCCATCTGTATATACGGAAAGGTAATTTCTATACTTATATCTGTGCTCAGCAAAAATTTGTCTGTAGATGGTCTCATTAGTGGTTGTTTTGTTGTAATTCTTGAAAATATCAAGAAGCTGGATTTCAGCACTTTTCCAAGGTGGGATTTCAAAATGCCGTACTGCTTGTGGGGACATAGCAGACAGGGAGAGTTCTTCAATGAGAGGACGAACTCTGGCAGGAAAAGAAGGCACACAGGATGGATGTGCTTCAAATAAAAGATCACAGGTATTATCAAGTAAACACAGTTTACAAGGATGATCAGGTTGAGACAATATACTATAATACTGTAAAAGAGACAACACTTCACGCGTCAAACGGAGTGATGGTTTGTAGCAGTCAACATAAAGACTCTGGACAGGAGATGTCCTGAAAGCACCAGAACAAATCCGCAGAGCTTGATGATGAACAGGAATGTTCTAGTTTTAACAACAATGAAGACTGAGCGGATCCGTAGACAACTAAGCCGCAGTCCAGTCTAGAGCGAACGAGAGCTCTGTAAATGCGACGCATAGAGCAACGCTCTGCACCCCAGGAGGTGTTTGCCAAGACTTTTAAAATATTTAAAATTTTTATACACTTCTTTCTCAGTTGTACGACATGAGAAAGGAAAGTCAATTTTCGGTCGAACATCACCCCTAAAAATTTTACTTCAGGTGCAACTGCAATAATTGACTCTTTGAGGCATAATTCAGGCTCAGGAGGGAGACCTCGCTTTTTACAAAAGTGCACGCACGCAGTCTTCTGTTTCGAAAACGTAAATCCTTCACTGTCTGCCTATTCCTGGATCCTGTTCAAAGCGACCTGGAGCTGTCTCTCTACATATCTCATATCTGCACCTTGACAGCAAATTTGCAGGTCATCAACATATAAAGATCCTAAAATAGTAGGAGGAAGTTCTCTTAATACAGAGTTTATTTTTAGGCTGAACAGGGTTACACTAAGCACACAGCCTTGAGGCACACCCTCTTCCTGTTTGAAAACATTTGACAAAATAGAGCCAATCCTTACTTGAAATGTTCTAGCTTCCAAAAAATTCTAAATGAAAAATGGTAGGTTGCCATGCAAGCCACTATCATTAAGATCACGAAGTATACCGTATCTCCATGCCTTATCATAAGCTTTCTCAATATCAAAGAAAATCGAGACAAGGTGGTTTCTTCTAACAAAAGCTTTTCTAATAGATGTCTCCAAAAGGAGCATGTTGTCTAGGGTTGTCCTTCCCTTTCGAAAACCACTTTGATAAGGCGAAATTCCATTATTATTCTCCAAAAAATAGACTAAGCGGCTGTTTATCCTTTTTTCAAACAGCTTGCATACGCAACTCGTAAGGGCAATTGGCCGATAGTTCGAGGGATTCTTCGGGTCTTCCCCAGGCTTAGCAATAGGAATCACAACATCTCTCCTGCATGCACTGGGAAAATTTCGCTCCTTCCACACCCTATTGTAAAGAGTGAGTAGGGCAGTCAGTGACTTACGGGACAGATGCTTCAGCATTTCGTAATTCACGCCATCAAGACCTGGGGAAGACCTATGTGTCTGCAATAGAGCTCTCTTTAACTCCAGCATAGTAAAATCTCTATTACAAGGCTCAGAGTTGGAAGAGTTGAATGTGATGGGATTTCTCTCAGACCGCTGCTTGATAGAAAGAAATGCAGGTGAGTAATTTCTGGTGGAAGAAACGGCAGCAAATGTCTAACCAATAGTATTCGCAATTTCTTCTACGGAGCTAATCACTCGGCCATCTTTTTCCAAAAAGGAAAGTGGGTGGTCTTTATATATTCCGCATGCTTTTTTAACTCTTTTCCGCATGCTTTTTTAGCTCTTTCCCAAACTCACTTACTAGGCGTAGATGATGTTATTGAAGACATATATGAAATTCAGGAATCCCTCTGGCTCTGCCTTCTTACTTTTCGTGCATTTGCTTTGGCTTTTTTAAACGCTATAATGTTTTGCAAAGAAGGATACCTAGGAAAAATGTCCCACGGTTTTCTATGTTTTTTCAGTGCTTCATGACAGTCACAATTCCACCATGGTTTCGAATACTTGAGCATCTTTCCTGATGTTCTAGGAATGGAAAGCACAGCTGCCTGTATAATAGTATTAGTAACTGTCTCAACTGCATCATCGAGAGGCACATCTTCTACCATGTTCTCTGTGAGATCTGCAGTGGAAGAGAAGAGTTCCCAGTCTGCCCTATCAAGTATGAACCGAGGGGATCTTGACATGGGGTTTGCTCCTCTTCGTGCAAGCGATACAAAAATGGGATAATGATCGCTGTTGAAAAGATCGTTTCCCACACTAAAAGTACAAAATGGCAACAGAGAAGGTGAACAGATGGCAAGATCGAGAGCATGAAAAGTCCTTGAAGGCTCATGGAAATATGTACTCTGCCCATTATTCAGGAGACAAAGGCTATGATCTTTGATCATCTGCTCAATTTGTCTTCCTCGAGAATTTGTGTCTTTACTTCCCCAGAGCGGACTATGGCCATTAAAATCCCCTATTATGATAAATGGCGCAGGCAGCTGCTCTATAAGATCATTTAAATCCTGCTGATCAATGTGCTCATTTGGAGGCAAATACAGAGAAATGACTGAAACAACAATGTTCAAATTTATTTGGGTAGCGACAACTTGGAGGGATGTCGTCAAAGGAAGTGCATTTGATGGATAGTCCAGTGAGGTGAGGAGGCCTACACCCCCACTGGCACGTTCACCTGCAAGATTTTCTTTCCTGAGCGATGAGAACCTCCGAAGTTTTGCATGCTGTTCTGGTTTTAGATTAGTTTCCTGTATTGCTAAGCACACAGGATGATAAGCACTGATTATAGATTTGATATCAAGTAAATTTTGGTGGAAACCGCAACAGTTCCATGAGGCGAGGGTGGCCATTATGATTTCTGTTTGTTCTTTCTGTGCTGCTTTTTAGTTTTTCGTGGAAGGAGATGACTGGGAACTTCTAGATCCTCTTCTATTTCCATACTGTCTGAATCCACAGATTCAGAAATCATCCCATCAAAAGAGCTATTGCTGGGGCTTCTATTTTTATCAATTGTTTTCTTAACAACATTTTTCGGCTTGCTTTGGATTACTGTCTTTTTTTTGTACAGTATGTGTGGGGTTGTCTTTTCTCTGGTCGCTTGTTATCTGTTGGTATTTATTTGGTAAAGGCTGCGTAATTAATGATGTTTGGGTGGCAATTGCACGAGAAGATTTAACAGCAGTTGCGTGAGATGTATTTTGTCGCAGCTGTGTGCTTTGGACTAGTCTTCTGGCTTCAGCATACGAGATGTTCCTAGTAACTTTAGTTGCCTGAACTTCTTTTTCCGATTTCCACTTTGGACATGAACGAGAAAATGTTGGGTGGTCACCTTTGCAGTTAATGCACAATGGCGCAGCGCAGCAGTTTTCACTACCAATAAGCATCGAGCATCATGACCAACCAATAAGCATCGAGCGCACGTCAGTTTGCCACGACAGGATATCTTGGAATGGCCGAAACGCTGGCATTGGAAGCATCGCATAGGGTTTGGGATATAAGGTCTTATGGGACAGTTAAGGTACCCAGCCTTTATATTCTTCGGCAGATCAGGCGAGTTGAAGGTCAGGATCACATGTTTGGTGTCTATCAACTGACCCTCCTTACGCATCTTGATTCGCTTAGCAGCACAAACCCTTTGGTCAGCTAACTCGGAAACGAACTCTTCTTCTGAAACAAACAGAAGGTCGATTTCCGAGATAACACCTCTACAGAAGTTGAGTGTTTTGCGTTCTGACACAGATATCGGTACTTGTCCAAGTTTGGTTTGACGTGAAAGTGAAGTAGACTAAGTGGCCGAAACGGTATCAATAAGCAGGTCGCCAGAATGGAGATGCTTTATGTTCCTTGGCTCACCAACACATGAATGAATGTACTTGCTTCTCAGAAAGGGAGACATCTTTTGTAATTCACCAGAAGGACTAGAAACAACAAGAAAGCGAGGACAATTAGTTTCTTTGGCATTTGCATCGGTAGGTGCTTTTTTATTAGTTGACGTTACAGGCGGATTGGGATTGGAAATGACAGGACTAGATACGGGATGACTTATTATATAAATTTTGTGATTTTCCATAATGAAGAGAAAAAGATTCGGGTCCGACCGCCCCACCCACCAAGGAGCACAACAAGGGAACACAGATTCCTGTGTTAGGGCTAGCCAGACCTATACGTAAACTGAAGCCCCACAGTCGGCTTTCCCGAAAGCAGGTACTCCCGAGAGCTTATCCCCAAGCCACTAACACAAGGACTAAGTGACCAGCCGATTGACACCCGTGAGTACGACAAGGTGCCTCCCGTTTAGCTGAAGCAGAGACCAAAGCACTGTGTTGGGGACAGTACCTCGCCCCTCAACTACCAGAACCCTCCTTTCCAGCAACACGGGCTCCACGCACGGCAAACACGTGGGCAGTTTTCTCGTCATTCGAAAACTAGAGACAAGGGCTGTTCCAGTCTCTTATAATGAGCCCCAACCTCTGAAGAGGAAAACCATAAGGGAGAAGGGAAGGCAGAAAATTTCAGCTCAGAGGAGAGGAGACGGAAAAGAGGATAGATCACTGGGGCTCCAGGATCATGACACCCATCTCATCAAGAAGATGATCCCCTGAAGGGCTAGGGTACCTCGGGATTGCCACACCCGTACTCACAGAAGTGAGCCCCTGAGGGCAAATCTATTTTGGAGAAAATTAAACTTCCTTGTGAAATTTATTTGCAAAAGAAACTCAATTTCTATCATTATAAGAAACTAAAATAGTGTAACTGATTAGGCTTTTTATTTCTATGGACTCCCTCATGGGCATTAATAGGTGACATCGTTAAAACATTTCTTTAAGTCCATTTCAATTATTCTCATGCATGCCAATATTAGTTATATATTAGTTACATGTCAATATTATATTATTATATATAATAATTGTTACAAAGAATATCTCTCTCTTTACCAATAACATGAACTCCATGGTTCTAGCTGAAATAGTATCATTCCCATAAACTGGATCCTGTATTTAGTTATACATTTATATGTGACAGACAGCCCATAGGTCAAACAAAAGGGGGAAAGAAACTAAATTATTTTCAGGAAAAATACCTTCGATTCCCAGCCCAATGAGTAAAACTTAAATTTCGAATCTTACAAAAAAAAAAAAAATTAGTTGTAGCCTCATGAAGATGTCAACAAAATTTAGCAATTTCCTTACTCTTGGAAGAATTGTAGACCCCATGACAAATGTTAAACAAATCTCATTTACAGCTATTTAGCATTTTTTTTTTTAAGTTGTCACTTTTTCCTTTTGGGTTTTCATTTAAAATATTTCTGCTTCCTTTCAGTTTTTAGTATTCACAATGCTTTACTTCTTTTGGGATTTATTCTTCTACAAAGACTCACATTTGTCTTTGGACACTTGTGTTTTCATGTTTTATTTCCAAATATTAGTTACTAAATACTAGTGAAATAACTACTTTTTCTCCACACTGTAGTAATTTCCTTAAAAAAAAAAAAGTTCTGAAAATGAGCTTGCATAAGAATTCGAACACTTTGAACGAACAGTTTATATTTTATAAAAACAGGACAATAAAATATTTAATTATCTATTGGATGTACTTTAGCTAAAATTACACTTTTCATGCATTGTGACATGGATTTAACAAATTATTTTCATGTAAGAATGACCTATTTTGTATTTTCCTTCCATGGAAATTGGTTTTAGTAGAGCTTTTGAAAAAATGTTATGTTTCCCTATTCTTTCTCGAACTTACACCATATATATTTCATAGGATTTAGGTCTGTGACAATATGAAAGAGTTCTGACAACTTCAGGACAGTTGTATAATAACCACAAGTGAACATTTAATGCTCTATGTTTAGGATCATTACCCTGATAAAATTTGAATGTATTTTGCACTCCAAATTTCTTGCACATACTTTCAGGTTTTAAGAATAGTTATACATTAGCATTCGTCCATATTATTTTTTATGAAAACTATATTTCCCATCCCACAGGCAGTGAAACATCCCCAAACCATTATACTTCCACACACATGCTTAACACCGGACAGTAAGTTTTTGGATTCAGTTTCTTATTTGGCTTTTGCCACATAGCAACTCTTCTATTGTACCTAAATATATTAAACTGTGACTTGTTTTATGCAATATATCAGTAACAGTATGAAACATTCTTAATGTTTATTGTAAACTGTTTTTTTAAATCTAAGTTTTGCAACATTAATATTTGAGCTTTATTTGATTTTTCATAAAACAAATCTTGGCCCTTCATATTAGCTTGGAATGTAGTCTAGATTTATGGGCATTTTCAACAGTTCCACACAGTTTCCATCGTTTTATTATATCAAAGATTGTTGAATGCTTTACATAAAGCATTTTTTGTACAATTCAAACACTTTTACCCTTTTTAAAATGAAGAATAGTTAAATGTTTAACAAAACTTGTCGCAGTTTATAGTGTCCTGCCATGTTCACCTTAGATATGGAACTGTTAATATATTTTGCTAAAAAAGTAATAATTTCTAAATGCAGATGATAATTCTTGTATTGTATTTCCATTCAAAACAAAAAAATCACGACAAGAACGTTCATCTGTCAAAACATCTCAATAAAAGTTCCATGTGTCCGAATTATTATATGAGTTACTGAGTAAATATGTTTTCAATAAATCCTTCGTTACAAGGAATATCTTGATGATAATGATTACAAATGAGGCTTCAAAAATAGAGGGCAAAAAACACTACATTAGTAAAAAATCTGGAGTCCATGTTTCAGTATTTAGTGCAAATCTACCTAAATAAATTTCAAAAATGCAAGTGTCCACAAACATTTATGAGCACTATAGTTGACTTTCCTGCATCCTTTTAATTTTCGGTACATTCATGTTATTCCTGTTCTGTTTCCCATCCCCCAGACAGTTTTTTTTTTTCTTTGTACCTGACAATAAGGTACATTTTGTGAATCTTCCCTCTTAGTATAATATCTATCCTTTCACTCTTGATAAGTAACAGTTTTACATTTCCAAAAGCTCAAAAACTCTTATGATTTCTGGATCAGACCAACTGGTTGCAATAATTCTCAAGTAAATATTTGAAAATTATTAGTTAAATCAATGAACTCATTCCACAAAATGAGAAGGATTTCTGCTTTATCACAGACCATTTTCTTTTACATAATTAAAATATTTTAGATAATGTTTTAAGATAATTAGAAACAAATTTATTGTTTTAAATGCTACTGTATAAAAAAAGTTATATATTTACCTTTGCTTTAAAAGTACTGCAGGCCATTCAGCTTTATTAACAGGTAAATAATTTAATAAAATCTAAAAGAAAAATAAGATACAAAAATGATATGTAATAAATATATTCATAATTCATATAATAAAAATAAACAGTAATAAGTGTATTCCTTCTGAAGAACATTAAAGACATATATAAACTACAATATGTTGCTCAAATGGTTTTTGATTTTCAAGAATTAAAAAAACTTCAAAATATCAATTATCATGTAAATGAAGAAAATTATTAAAAAAAAAGTTTTTTTTTGTCAAAAATGTAATAGAAATCCAGTTTTTCAACTAAGCAGGATCCCAACCAATACAAGTTACTAGAAAATCTCAATGTTTGGATTGTTTAAGAATTATCTATTTATATCTGTATATGTGCAAGGAAGTTTTATATTTTCCATCCTGCTTTTTATTTTTAATAGAGGTATTACACTTAAAAAAGTTGTTATGGCAATGTGGTGAATTGCAGAATAAAGAAAGAACTACAATCTTACAAATAGCACGTAATTTTTTCCCATGTTCAAAGCTATATATTTATTAAATTACAGGCAAAAGTACATTTATTGACATATAATGACATTAATAAAACGAATGTGCATCACATATTTGTCAGTTCACAATAAATTAATTTTTATAATTAGCTAATAAAAATGTCTCCTCTAAATTCGTTTAAGCTTTATAAAAACATCTATATCACACAGTTCCCATCTCCCTGTATTATTTAAATTAACAAAAACATATAAAAATTAACATGTTGGTCTTGAAAGAAGAACAAGCAATTTGGATTAATGAAGCTCTATTTTATATTTAATAATTTGACACAAAAACTGAGACTTCAGATTCCAGAAAAAGTGCTGCATGATATTTTTTCCATACAGCGAGAAACAGTCAGGTGGGAGAGAGGAGAATCAAGTTATCACCTAAAGGCAATGCTTTTGTAAGTTCTACTTTGTATTTAATAATTTCATGCAAGAATTAAGACTTTTTTTTAAAAAAAAGATTCCAGGAAAGTAGTGTACAGTACTTTTTCCAGATAGTAGAAATAATCAGAAAAAAATCAGTTTACTTTCTAAATATTAATGGAAGGCTTCAAACTATTAACAAAACTTTTGAAAGGATATTTCTAAGTAATTGTATGATATACAGTAATTGCTCAAATATTAGCTTTTAAATTTCTAAATGAAAGCTATTATATCTAAGTAAAAACCAATATCTGTTGGAAATTTATAAATTACTATTTAAAAAATTTTTATGCAAAAAATAAGACAGTATTTTTACAAATTTTCATTCAATTCATATGAAATTAATGCAGAGGTAGAGAACAGATTGGAATGAAATACTAATTTTCAAACAGTAGTGGTTTAACCCTTTCGCATCAGACCCAAATCTGTTCCTCTCAAACATCTGAAATGGTCATGCATACAAATTTTTATTGGAATGGATTTCCTTCTCCCATGTCAAATAGAATACTACAGCATTAACAATAACCTATTTAAGTGAAGCGATTAACTTCTCCCTTGGGGGTCTTCGTGCGATTTTACTCACTGTCTGCAGTTTCCCCTTAGAACTACTTTCAATCAATAGCAAAACATTGAAGCTGAACAAAGGACAAGGAAGGTACATTCAAATAAGAGAGCTACTTTTAATTGCTTCTTGCAAAAGAATGATTGGCATGTCATTTAATAATCTCTAAACTGTGTGAGGCTTGCACTAACGTGATGGGAAGAAAGCACCAGTTAGAAAAGGAACGAAGGCATTCGGGCAACCTGCCAATTTTGAATGTATGGTCATTTCGGGCGACTTCACTGTGAAATAGTTCAACTCTTTAGTTAAACAGAATTGAACTGTCACAGAATGCAATTTATACACCAAATGCTACTACGTAATTAACATACAGTTACATTTTAATATATCAAAATGTCAAAAATGATATTTTTGCTCAAGATAACTTTAAAATAAAACATACAGAAAGCAAAAGAATTATTTTTTTTGATGACAACAAACTTGGAAATTCAGCAGAAACAACAACTAAAAAAAATATCACAGATAACAGGAAAAATGCTGTCAATGAGTGCATCATATAACAATGCTTTTTGAAATTCTACCCAAGCAATGCAGTACACCAATGGTTCACTGCTCTTCAAGTTGTCAAAGTCATTCAAATATGCCATAGACGTTCATCCTTTTTCAACAGCAAAAAGTTCATCTGCTGGAAGATTCTTGAAAAGTGCGAGATAATACTTAATATTAAGCAATATACAAGTACATATCAGCCAACAAAACTAAAGATTACAGTTTCTTTTTTTTTTAATCAAGAATTTTTTTAAAAAAATTGTCACATGTGAAAAGTGTTTGTTCTTACAACAGGTATAGATGATAAGCCCTATAGTTGGAATGAATGTGCTATTCACTATCAAAAATTCCTCTACAGCCATGGAAAAGTTTGCTTTGTGGTCTACAACTAGTTATTCATTATATTTTGCTACTGACAGGCTCTTAATACAGATGAGTACTGGAGAAAATTATCAGCCCCACAAACCTTTATATAAACAACTTTTGCAGCTAAACATAATTACTTTCCCTTGTATTTTCTCTTTCTCTTCCTTACATTTCATGAATGACTAAACAGAAAGATCATGAATTACAGTTTTTGACAGATAACAGCCTTAAGATACCATACACAGTTATTGACAGATAAGTGGTTTCTAATGATACAGATGCTTGCTATACTGTAGCCAACCTGGCACCATATTAATGAGATTTTTTCATCATGGAATTCAGTTATAGCATATTGGAGGCAAAAGGGTTGTAAAGCTACAGATAGAAACAGTTTTTATTAATAAAAATTTCCATTATTATAATACAGTACATATTTGAAAAGACGTGTTTTCATCCATGTTAATTTCTGATTTCATAAGTTTTCCAGTAGCTACAAAAGGGAGGAAAAGGAGGATTTCAACTGTATGCATAAAGTTTTCTCTCTCACACACAAATAAAATAAATAAATAAATAAATAAAAAAGAAAGAAAGAAAAGTAAACTGAATGCATTAAAATATAAACTTCCTTATTTTCCCCATTCAAATCATATATTAATTATTTATAATTTTTGTACAATTTAGGAAAGCCTTAGAATTCACTTAAAATGACTAAATCAATTTTACATCTACGATGTGTGTGAAATGATAACACATCATTTAAAAAGAAATGAAAATCCCAAATAATTTATTTGCTAATATGACACTGTCAGCATTATATCATAAAGTATACTTACTTTCCAACACATTGATCGAAAACTTGATCCATCAGGTATTCCTACAAAAGAAATAAAGTATCTAAAATAGATTTTTTGCTTAAAATTTCTAATATATATCTATATTACAACTCTTGATTTTCGTTTCACTTCTGATCCCTTGTCAGAAGTGTTAATTTATCAAAAATTATTTTCCTCATTTTTTCACATAGTTAAAATATTTGAATTGCCATTCTGGCTAGCATTGCTGGCTGCTATATTACTAGGCCCAGGTTAACATCCCAGAAAAGGCTCATATGCTTGCAAGTTCACACTATCTTTGTGGCATAAGGGACTTTCAAATATATGGTAAGTCAAATAGTCTTTTCCAGTGGTTTTGTTATAGGAGAAGAGGGATGGTAGACACTTGGACCTGTTGCCTGGGAGATTCTCCTTTGCACCTGGGACAGTACTAGTCAAAATCATGTTGTTACTGGTAAAGTGTCCAGAGCCCATGCCAACTACAAACACAATCCTGTGCTCTTCGCCAAGATAAAATACACAGACTTACTGCAAGACAAGTGAAGTAGGTCACAACAATAAACATTTGATCTGAAAATTCAAGCAAATTACCTCAAGAAGCAATCAGTCATTATTATATCATGAAACTCCTCAACGATATATAAAAGAAACATAGGTTAAATAAAATACACCAAGTAAACATTATCCTGACACGAGATCACTACTACCAGCAGCTGCAAATATTCCCTTTAATTATTTTTTACTAGCTGAAGTACCCTGCTTTATCCAGGCTTTATGCAGAGTGGAGAAGCTTCATTTACGGTGATAGGCTTAGTTCTTTTCAAACCTTGTTTCAAAATATTCATGAAAAAATGAGGGTGCAGTTAAATTCTGCTTTAAAGATTGTACAGTGTTTGGTAAGTTCTACACTGTTTTAAAAAGATAACTAACATGGTACCAACTAAAGGTTTTAGTAAAAACTGATATTTGCTTTGTTACTGGTTATTCTTTTTCAAAAATCAGGTTTCAGAAAATCATTATCCACTCTGACCAATTTCTTCACCATGTTTGAAATATTTGCAGACAACTGATAGACAGTGCACTTGTTCTGCTTTAAAGGTTCTGCACTGTTCTAAAGAGTAAATAAACACTGTGTCGCTGAACAGGTTTAGTACGCACTAATAACAGGAATGTGACAAAAGGATGAGTGACATGATTTCAAAACAAACTGTGTAGAAATATTAATACCTATCTTTTATTAAAAAAAATTATAAATTCCTTGCTTAGCACATAAAACTTTCACTGATAGTGGGAGCACAGCAATGGTGATGTGAATCTAAGATGGGTGTCATAAGTGCAGCATTCTCCACGCGTGTACCTGATTGGACAGTTTTTCAAACTCTTATGTAGACAGTGATCTTCCTCCTGTTTTGAAAGTCAAGTATACCAAATTTCATCACGACTGGAATAAAACTGTGGATTTGCATGAATTACACACACAAATAGATGGACACTCTTCTTTATACATATATTTTAATCACTCCAAGTAGTGTAATTTCAGGGGCCCAGCCAGTAATTAATTAAAATGAATTTGTGTTTATGCTTTTTAAACTTCTTTGTTTGTTGATTAATAATAAATTAAATTTGAAAGAAAAATTAATAAGGAATATTATTTATGCTATTTAAAGGACTTTACCATTGAAACATAACTTCTGCAACTCTGTCACAGTTATGGTATCTTTCTCAAACAGTTCAGTGAAAAGCTGTAACCTATCAAAAAATTTGCATGTTAGATTAAGTATACTTTGAAAAATACTCTGAAGAAATAATTTAAAGTAAAAAAACTTTACTAATTGCATAACTGATATTAATATAAAAAATGAGCTTCTTTAAAAAGACTCTATTCATTCTTTAATCGTACAAGTATTACAAATATTTAACATATGTTATTTCATATTATGTAACAGAAGCTTAAAGATTTTATATTGCTTTTCCCATCTAAAACATTACTTACCAGGAGCACGAATCATAAGAAATTTCCAAAACACTTTTCTCTTACCGGGTTTAACATGTGGGGGGGGGGAGGGAAACATACAACTGTACAGAAAAAAAGATTAAAACAGTATTATTTATAAGGCAGCAAGTTTCAGCTATAACAAGTCAGCTTTGCTTTTGAAACAATATTTTAATTACTAGTTATCCAAACAAATTCATGCTGCTAGAGCAAAAAATGAAATTCAAATGATAAGCATCAGCAATCCAGAAGGGATAACAACAGATGTTGGTGTTCCTGTACACCATCAGTGCAGTGCAGAGTTCTGAGGCAAATTGGTCATGTCGAAAGCAGTTCAGTAGGAACTACAATCCCGAAGTGAACATGTCAGTGTCAAAAAATGTTCTATGGCCATGCTTATTTTATAAGATAAAACTGGGCAGCAATGCTGTAAAAGCTGCTCGAAAAATATGTTTTGCATTGTGCAAACAGTTCAGTTGATCAGCATTGGAAAATGACAGACTCCAGCAGAAGCCTCTACATCCATCCACTATCAATGAAGCTCTGCTGAAGGAGGACATTGACCGTAACCTATATTGAATGTGCAAAGAACCTGCACAAGGATTTTGAGTGTTGGAGGAACCATCTGCATAGCCCTGAAAAGATATGGTAATAAGTGGATTCTCAATTCCACTCAGTAAGTAGGTTCCTCACGTTTCAGTTGTGGAAACCAAACTCAATTAGCTCATCATTGCCATTCCAAGAAAGCTCCATTCCTGGACCAGGTACTGACCATGTGATGAGAAACAAATGTTATACTAGTAACCACAAAAGGAAACATAAATGGTCATTCCCTGGTTCTGAGGCATTTGGCTCAAACATTCATCAACAGAAGGTAATGCTCTGTGTTTGGTGGATCAGCACTAGTATTATGCACTTTGAATTGTTAGAGAGCGGCAAATCATCACAGCTGCACTGTGTCAGAAGCAGCCAGATCTAGTCAACAGGAAAGGATTGATCACTCTTCAAGACAATGCAAGACCTCGTACAGCGAAAATGCCCATGTTGGTGACGAACACACTTGGTAGGGAAGTTTTACCTTATTCTCCTTATTCCTTGGGCATCACTCCACCTGACTATCACCTGTTTTTAGCCATGGATAGCCATTTGCATGAGAAACAATTCCAAAACTAAGTTGATGTCACAGGACAATTTTTGGGCTCTAGGAAGAAGAACTTGTCTTGAACAAAATGTAGGATTTATAATCTTGTAACTCATTGGGATCATGTAACTGAATTTGAATAAGATTATTTTGCTGAGTAAAATGTATTTGCATAAAATTACTCAGTCATTAATTTTCACTGAAAACAATAGCATGAACTTTTTTTTTTTGATACCTGGTATGGGGGCTGAAAGAAAGCAGCAACATCAGATATATGCTGCCTCTTTCTCAAATTAATGGCGACAAGAATACTTAGACAACATAGTCAGATAATTAATACTCTAATATATTTGACCTAAAAAATTAAAGGGAAAAAATTAACATCTATCTGACACACGGAATTTTCATATTTATGCTTTTATTACCCATACATGCAACTAACATTTCTGATAAGTGATAATTTTCTCATAGAAATAAAATATTAATGTGATTTATAATTAAAACAAAGAAAAGAAAAAGAGGAGATGGAAAATAAGGTTAACACATGTACACAACTCACCTAAAAAAATTAAGTTCACCAGTGTAATTCTACATAAAACAGTCAAGAACATCTTATTATTTTTAGCAGCTACCACCACTAATGCTTGCAGTTACAAAGCAAATATTTTCCACAAATGCTTCCATGAAACAAAGCAAACATTTTCAGATGTTCATACAAAACAAAAATGTTTACTTCAATATACATATTACAACAATTATAATTTTTTAATGATCATGAATAACTCTGCTAGTCACTCCTATAGTATTACCCTGCCATTCCCTTCCCTTCTATTGTAATTATCAGACACCATCTTTTTTAGTGTGATTGACTTTTGAGAACATTTTTTAATGAGTACTTATTTAATTATTTAATCCTATCTGAATAATTCATATCTTCAGAGGAGGTGCTGCTTTGGTAAGCTATTTCTTTTTCTTTTATCTTTCTTTAAAGATGTTTCTGAATGAACTACATGAGGTGCTTGCTTTTTAAGAATTTATTCAGCATGACTTATGGATAGGAATGGAAATGACTGATTGCACTTAAAGATGCATCTACAGTGAAGAACCAGGAACTAAAAAATTAATGTTGAAACTGGTAAATTATTGTACAGTTTTTCAGAATTCATTGTTGGAGATCAGGCATTCCCCACTGCAGTTGTAATTAAGAAAGTTATTCTTAGCCTTAAATTTAAAATAATTGTATGATAACAAATTATTGTTAGCAGGATTATGATAGATAAATTACCAACATTGTTGTTATAAAACAAAACTGTCAAGAAATTATCCCAATTACAAAAATTTACTCTAAGGACATGATATATGATTTGCTAGATACCATTAAATTGCTTTAATGATGTAAAAGAAAATCTTTCATTTACTTTTAAATATTATGGTAGTTTAGAGAAGAAAGAAAAAAAAAATGTGTATAAAAAGGTCTCTGCAAATTGCATATAAAAAAAGGCCAACACTGTCTTACAGAAATTTAGGTACTCTGATTATCTGCAGCCCCCTGAAATAATACATAAGCAAATGTACTATGTTCCCAAAACATATTTATGTGGCAACCATGGTATATGCGAGCACAGCATACGAGAGCTAATTTCTGCCTTCAAATTCAACAGTCATTTTTCTGATTAATGTTTGTTTTTGCCATACTTTTTTTAATATAAAAATGTACACAGAGTAATTTTTTTTACTCCCTTTTCACTTTTAAGTAAAGGAAGTATTTTAATCATGAAACATTTCGGGTATCACATTACAACCATTCACGAATTCATCTGAATAATTTTTTTGCATGACTTTTATATCTAAGGACATAATAAAGGACTCTTTTTTTCTCCAAAACAGACTGTAAAATGGATTTAAAAGGGTTATTTTTATGACTTCTGTATGTACATATGTATCTTGCATAGATAAAAAAAGGATTAGCTGTAGAACATTAAAATTTCGTATATGGGACTGGTTTAGCCGATTATGGCAAAGCACACTAGAGCTATCTGCCTAAATAGAGAGATGCCTTAATGGAGGACTTTACAAGGTAAAATGGCTCACATACATGTTACACATGGAAAAAACCACGAAAACGCCCATGCAGTCCACCAGTTCGCCTGGAATTGAACCCAGGTTGGAACTGCCAGGGTTCAGTGATTTTACTGCTTGGCCGCTGGTAGGCCTGCATATAAGACTGCTATAACATCTGATTATGCACCTCCTTTTATTATAATCAACATTACCAAACATGTATGTATATATATATATATATATATATATATAATTATTAGAAAAGTTTTTTTATATATTATCTCCAAGGAACATAAATTTAATTAATGCACTGAATTACTGGAATAAATTTCAGTCAGTATTTTAAGTATAAGTTATTTAGGTTTATATTGGGTTAAAACGCGCTTTAGCCCACTGCTTGGCGATGTTTTGAAAATCGCCAATTCGGCGCGTTTCTGTGAAACGTCTTTGCAATTAATTGCAACCTTCCCGACATGCTCCGCAAAAACCTATTGTAAACAAAACATAGAATAAATTAGTATGGTAAATAGCATAAATTAGTATGGAAACTGTTGCCACAAAAAGATAATAAAATAATATGCAAAACGAACATTACGATCATTAAAATATTTGTCAGTTAGGTTTAAATTAATTATTTACATTTTATGTTGTAATACTCACACATTTTATGCCGTTACATAATCTTCCCGACACGCTCCGCGAAAACGTAACCAAAATGGCATCCAAGAAAGAAGGAATTTTTTTTAAAAAGGCATTAAAATTACAAACGATACCATGTACACACCGTTCCGTTTTAACTTAAAAAAAACATCTGAGAATTGCACAATGTAGGCAACGTACACAAATGAACAAAATAAGCTAAAATAACGAAAATAAATTACAAGAAAATGCCATGTGCACAGTGTTCCTTTTAAACTTAAAAAAAACTTCAGCGAATTGCACAATGTACGCAACGTGCACAAATGAACAAAATAAGCTAAAATAACGAAAATAAATTACAAGAAAATGCCATGTGCACAGCGTTCCGTTTTAACTTAAAAAAAACATCAGCGAATTGCACAATGTAGGCAATGTGCACAAATCAACAAAATAAAAAAATAAATTGCAAACGATACCAGCGTTCTGTTCTTCAGCTGAGCCAAATAAAGTAATAAACGTACACGTACATTCAGTCACCTCTCTCAGCATCACAGCTAAATCCATAGCGACTTGGTATTTAGCGAAATATATGTACGAAAATAGCAAACACTCAATAGAAAAACACTGCATTCAAAGAATAAAACGAGAACTGAAATAACTACTCAAATTAACACGTAAGAATTTCGAATAAACCGCTACGTCATCTCACATAACCAATAAAACCGTTCTTTATAAAATAGGAAATATGCTACATGTTTCCGTAGCTTCAAAATACCCAGTCAGCCAAGTTGGCGGATATACGGAATTACCTATGTTGGCGCGTTTATTGCTCATTCAAAAACAATCGCCGCCAAGCAGTGGGCTAAAGCGCATTCCAACCCTATATTGTAGTAAAAATATTTTAATAAGCTGTAAAGAAGTATTATTTTAAACCAGAAAAATTCCAACTAGTAAAATTAAAAAGCAAAATTTAAAGTACTTGAAAGGTAGCCATTGTTACTGAACGTAGATTAATTGACTTGTCAAGGGGAACAAACCAATCCACTATCAGTTAACAATAACCAAATTAAGTGAGAGTGTTTCATCTTTTTTCCAAGAAAGAATCAAATTAGTTATTTTGTTACAGTTAAATCATAAGCTATGAGCAAAACTCGAAGTGAGATAGATAATTAATCTGCTTGAGCCAAAATACTTGCCATTAAACAAAACCAAAAATAAAAGTGAGTAAGATTTTCTTTTTAATTTAAGGTACATGTTAAGAATTGAAATAAGTGAAATCCTCACTTTCGAAAAAACTTTCCCCGACACTCTCACAGTACAGTAAAAACAATAAAAAGCTATCAAGATCTGTACAAGTTAGTATAAATTAATATAAAAAAATTTAAATATGTACAAAATCAGATATTTGAAAATAACAGAAATATGTACAAATTAATACATTCTTTTAGATTTAAATGCAAAATGAAAAGTAGGTATATTTAAATACAAATTTAGTATAATCAAATTTAGTAATATCAAAAGTAGGTATACTTAAATACAAATTTAGGTATAAATTATTACCAGAAAGGAATATACACACACAAACCCTCTTTCCCAGTTTAAAAAGGCATTTATTTTCACAATCATTGATCATAGTCATATACTTCCAATTATAGAAGCATTTTTTATGATGAAAATATTTATGTTCTGGCAATGTCAAATTTGGAAAAAAATTATTTTCAACAAACAGCAACATCTAGCTACATATATAATTACAGCTTTTATATGCAGTCAGTCAGTCTAACTATAAATATCTAACAATATTTAAAACAGTTCACTGTTGCAGCAAAAAATGTGTATAATTTAATAGGTCACAGAAGGAAGTCATGGTGCTTACATCAGATTTTTTCTTGTAAGGGATCATAATGGGGCCATGGAGTTTGTCAGCTGATGAAAAGAAAGTATTGCATTTCTTCAGAATTATAGCATTTTGCTCAACAATACAAAATGCAAAAACTTGTATTCCATGAAGAATGCACTGCTTAAATGATAAAAGTTTATTGATCGAAATTTGCACGAAATGATGAATTTGTACAATTCTCTGATTTTAAGAGAAAAGAGAAAAGACATAATTGTGTACAGCGTGCTAAGTGAAAAATCATATGCAATGCCCAATTAGTGCAAATCTCTGATATTTTTTAAAGCTAAACTACATCGCTTTGCATATGGGCAGAACAATGTCCCCCCCAAAGCGTTTTATTGCAGATGTTTCTTCATTTTTAATTTTGCTAATGAGTTGCCATTTTATGTAATTCTTAGTGGATTGCCATTTTCAAAAATAGTGTTGCCTTTTGTGTGTGTGGAAAAAAAAAACTAGTCACAAACAATTGGTGACTTTTTGGGAGGGAGGTGAAAGTACCAAAATTTATTTAGTGGATTTCAACACTGTTTTTTATAATAGCTATCAATGTAATAAATAATTGAGTGATATATTGTTATAAAGTGAAGGATTTAAAATGACTTTGTGATTTTTTGCAGTTTCATAAAGAGCCATTTTGATTAAAAAGAAAGAAAAAATAAATGTAAATAGAAATTATCCTGAAAGATAAGCAACAACAAAGCATCCAGGTTATCTTAATAAATATAAAACAATTAAAAACTAAAAATCAGTTTATTTTGGGATAAAAGTATCTTTTTATTAAAAAGAGATAGAAAGGAAAAAGGAAAAGAAACATAATTTAATATGCTTAAAATTTCAATGGAAATTCTTTCACTGAAAGAAAAGTTCTCCTTAAAAGTAGAAAAGTGTCTAAGAATGACAGAATGCATCAAATTGAAATACACCTAAAATAAAAAGGAAACACTTTACCTAGCTTTATAATTTGCCATTTTATTGATTTATTTTTGTTTCAGATTAAATTAGTATCACCAGAATTGAGGACTGGAAGAAAGGCACATGCTTCTGAAAAATAATAATAATAATAATAATAAATAAATAAATGTTGAACATCAAGGAAATTTATTCAAAATCATTTTTACCCAAATTACATTTTTAAAATAAAACTTAAAAAATTTCTATACAACTTTAAAATGATGCAATATAATACCGAATGAAACAAATGCATGACATAAAAACTTTTCATATGAAAAAGAAAACTTCCAGTTTTCAGTACAGTATCCGTATCCTTACAATCATATATAATACCAGGATAACTAGTGAGATAAATGGAGAATGAAAAGATAAAAGTATTAATAAAAGTAAATTTAAAATCCCTTTCTCACAAATCCAACTATTATTAAAATTAATTACAAGCTGCCTTGCCCAGAAAAATACATTTTGTTCAATTTTGCATGAAATTTGATTAAAACCCAGATTGCCACCAGCATCACCAATAATTCGCAGCAGCCTTACCTTTTGAAATTGTGTGTTATCGAATCTTATTAAGAGGTTTTGTATTGTTTGAAGCCCTGTCAGTCATCATGTTTCAAAAACACAGATTTATATGTTTAAAATTATTTCTACTGCCTCAGATAGTTACTTCATATTTTTGGCTTTCTCCTTAAGGAGGCTTTTTTTCCATAGATTGTTATACGATTTTAATATATATTTTGCTGAAAACAGAAGAGAAACATGCAAATTGAAATATAAAATTAGTAAAACAACAAACTTGAATTTGGCATAGATTTATGTCAAGATCTCAATCAATTTCGAAGGGAAACACGTACAGGTCAGGAGCAGTGAAACTGCACAGCTAGAAAGCAGTGGATGTAACAGTCGCATTTATACTCCACAGTAAAGTGAATGGTAAGGTAGCACCATCTATCAACAAAAATATTAACGAAATTGCAAAAATTATGATAAGAGAATTTTGAGAGCATCAGGAAGGACTGGATTGGACTTTACTGTAGACACTGAATAAATTGCTGGTGAATACCAGCAACGGTGAAAATGCGCTTTAGCCCACTGCTTGGCGATGTTTTGAAAATCGCCAATTCGGCGCGTTTCTGCGAAACGTCTTTGCAATTAATTGCAACCTTCTCGACACGCTCCGCGAAAACCTATTGTAAACAAAACATAGAATTCTAAACCATAAATTAGTATGGAAACTGTTGCCACAAAAATATAATAAAATAATATGCAAAACGAACATTACGATCATTAAAATATTTGTCAGTTACCTTTAAATTAATTATTTACATTTTATGTTGTAATACTTACACATTTTATGCCGTTACATAACCTTCCCGACACGCTCCGCGAAAACGTAACCAAAATGGCATCCCAGAAAGAAGGAATTTTTTTTAAAAGGGCATTAAAATTACAAACGATACCATGTACACACCGTTCCGTTTTAACTTAAAAAAAAATCTGAGAATTGCACAATGTAGGCAACGTACACAAATAAACAAAATAAGCTAGAATAACGAAAATAAATTACAAGAAAATGCCATGTGCACAGCGTTCCTTTTAAACTTAAAAAAAACTTCAGCGAATTGCACAATGTAGGCAACGTACACAAATCAACAAAATAAGCTAAAATAACGAAAATAAATTACAAGAAAATGCCATGTGCACAGCGTTCCGTTTTAACTTAAAAAAAACATCAGCGAATTGCACAATGTAGGCAATGTGCACAAATCAACAAAATAAAATAAATTGCAAACGATACCAGCGTTCTGTTCTTCAGCTGAGCCAAATTATTTCAATAAAAGGCAACAAAATATAAAAATTAAGCAACTTGCACTTCCAATAAAGTAATAAATGTACATGTACATTCACTCACCTCTCTCAGCATCACAGCTAAATCCATACCGACTCGGTATTTAGCGAAATATAAGGTACGAAAATAGCAAACACTCAACACAAAAACACCGCATTCAAAGAATACAACGACAACTGAAATAACTACTTAAATTAACACGTAAGAATTTCGAATAAACCGCTACGTCATCTCACATTACCAATAAAACCGTTCTTTATAAAATAGGAAATACGCATGCGCGAAAACTACATGTTTCCGTAGCTTCAAAATACCCAGTCAGCCATGTTCGCGGATATACGGAGTTACCCATGTTGGCGCGTTTATTGCTCATTCAAAAACAATCGCCGCCAAGCAGTGGGCTAAAGCGCATTTGGGCCCCAGCGACCATCTGTTTCTTGTCAAGGTGGAAATACATATTTTTTCTTACCAAAACGAAGAAATATCACAGAACACAGAGAATAATAGAGAAATATAAAAGATTTTCTACCTAAAATAAATCTTTTTTTTATATAAATCCATTACTGATTAAACATAAATAATTAGGCACTTTCTGATTAGTTGCTCTCGAGCCTAAAAGGCTGCAAAAAAGTGCTGATAAGGCAATGCAGCATGTCATCAGAAAATATTTATATGGCAACAAAAGCATGTGTGTAGCATCCCCTCAGAGGGCTTTCCACTTCTCTGGAACTTTTTGTAAGTGCAACTCAAGTTATGATCCCTCCTACAGGAATTTTTAGCATAATAATGGATTACATTCTGTAGCTCTTGTAGCCTCCTGTGAAATCTCAGATTTTGTTTTCTGCGCATATACAACATAATGTGGTTAATTAAAGACATCATGCAGTTCTTTCTTTTAGGTTTTTCAATATGTGAATCCAACTAAGGAACTTTCAGTTTTGCCAGATTTTCACGTAGCTCACGCATTTGAGTACATGTAGAATACCATTTTTGAAATTCAATGGCCATTTTTCTGCATAAAATCTTTTCTCAATTGATCAATTTTTTTTTTTTTTGTCAGAGTATATTCAAGAGTTGAATAAGATGGATAAACCACCCCTTGGATTATTGTGAAGTTGTTGTTTCATTTATGGTAACCTGAGTAGTTGAATGTCTTGGAAACCCTATTATGATGTATTTGGTTGCGTGATTGCAGTGAATTTGACCGATTGGAAAATATTTGTTGGATGTCAGTTAGGAAGTAGTACGTTGCATATTGTTTGCTATGCATTGTAAAATGGCTGCCGGTAGTAAAGTGGGTATTGGATGGTATCGAACGAGAAAGCGGTATTTGTTTTAATGCGACTAAAGACAGAAGAAACTGTTCGATGTAATTCAATGGAATTATAAGTGTCCTTTTTGTACAAAGGAAATACATATGGTCAAAATTTGGAGGATATCGGCACTGCGTAGGATATTTTTTACTCTTATTTTTGTGAATTTATTTGGTGACGTCAGTATACAGATTCTAGTTCAGATAATTTTAGGAAGGTTTTGGATGCTGTTAAGGAATTTTGTTTGACTGAAGAATAAGGTAAGCGGATATTTCCTTTGTGTAGTGCTTAGATGCTATAAGGAATTTCCGGTGAAAATGCGCTTTAGCCCACTGCTTGGCGAAGTTTTGAAAATCGCCAATTCGGCGCGTTTCTGCGAAACGTCTTTGCAATTAATTGCAACCTTCCCGACACGCTCCGGGAAAACCTATTGTAAACAAAACGTAGAATTCTAAACAATAAATTAGTATGGAAACTGTTGCCACAAAAAGATAATAAAATAATATGCAAAACGAACATTACGATCATTAAAATATTTGTCAGTTACCTTTAAATTAATTATTTACATTTTATGTTGTAATACTTACACATTTTATGCCGTTACATAACCTTCCCGACACGCTCCGCGAAAACGTAACCAAAATGGCATTCCAGAAAGAAGGGATTTTTTTTTAAAAGGGCATTAAAATTACAAACGATACCATGTACACACCGTTCCGTTTTAACTTAAAAAAAACATCTGAGAATTGCACAATGTAGGCAACGTACACAAATAAACAAAATAAGCTAGAATAACGAAAATAAATTACAAGAAAATGCCATGTGCACAGCGTTCCGTTTTAACTTAAAAAAAACATCAGCGAATTGCACAATGTAGGCAATGTGCACAAATCAACAAAATAACCAGCTTTCATACACCAATAAATCACGTTTCCCTTGTACTTCCAATAAAGTAATAAATGTACATGTACATTCACTTACCTCTCTCAGCATCACAGCTAAATCCATAGCGACTTGGTATTTAGCGAAATATACGTACGAAAATAGCAAACACTCAACAGAACAACACCGCATTCAAAGAATACAACGACAACTGAAATAACTACTTAAATTAACACGTAAGAATTTCGAATAAACCGCTATGTCATCTCACATTACCAATAAAACCGTTCTTTATAAAATAGGAAATACGCATGCGCGAAAACTACATGTTTCCGTAGCTTCAAAATACCCAGTCAGCCATGTTCGCCGATATACGGAGTTACCTATGTTGGCGCGTTTATTGCTCATTCAAAAACAATCGCGGTCAAGCAGTGGGCTAAAGTGCATTTGAGCCGAATTTCCTTTTTTATGTTATTTCATTGTTTGATTTAAAATGTAGCTTATTGAGATTATATATTTTTCGTTTGCCTCTAGTCTAGAACTGGCTGTTCCTTTAAATTTTTAAGTGAAAACAGATCAATGTGTACATGGACAAAGTCCAGGGAGTGCACAATGCCAAAGTTTGTGCAATTCTCTGATTTTTTTTAAGTGAAAATAGGTTGACGTGTACATGGATACAGAGTTTGTGCAATTCTTTGACTTCTTATTTTAACTTTGTATAGTGGAGATATTTGCATCAAAAATCACCACTACACAAAGCCAAAATAAAGAGTCGAAGAAATGCACAAACTTGATGTTCATGTACTGCCAAAAATCACCAATTTTTGTCAAGGGGCACCCGTAAATATATTTTTACCTTATTTATATTTTCTTTCTTTCTTTTTTTTTATAATGAACTGAAATGGAATTGAAAAATTTGCTCTCTTCTATTTTCATTATGCTGATAGCTCAGCTGTTCTCAGGGAATCGTGGCTGGATGCTGTACAAAGTTTGTGTAGTGCCCTGAATTTTTTTTACAGCAAAAACACACTACTGTGTACTTAGAACAACAGAAAAAAAAAAATTACAAAAGGGACAGCGGCTGGTCAACAATGCTAAGTTTGTGCAATTCTCTGATATTTTTCAAGCAAAAACAGATGACTGTGTACTGGGAAGATGGAAACTGTTCTCTTCCCATGTACAAAGGGTAGTGTGTACCCTTAAAAAAAATCTGAAAATTATACAAATTTGGTAATGATCATAGCTTTGATACTGCACATAAGAAAAATTACATACATTATCACTACACAGCTATCCATGACACGATATAAATAGAATACCATATTTGGACTAGTGCCCTCTTACTAAAAAAGTGTCTACTTTTTTAATGAATGTAAAAATATGCAGCACTGGTTGTATCACCGAAATAGACACAAAGATACTGAAATAAATACTTTACTTTTTAAGACATCAAGGAGTTTACAAATGCTCTCAGTCATCAACAACTTCATGACTTTTGGCCAAGGTTCTGGATAATCAGAAAATGCCAATAACTAGACATTGTATTAAAATGTGTATCATAATTGCAGAATAAGATCTATAATGTGTGAAATGATTGACAAAAGCATTAGAAATTTGTGCATATATAATAAGTTCAATAATCAACATTTAAAACCTCCCTTTAAATTAAACGAGTTAACAATTTAGAAAGCAAACAAGAGCTATAATTCTTATCCTTAGGTGTAGTCCCTAATTATACCCTAACGACTTCTTCAAAAAGTCATCGAATGATCCGTGACTGCTAAAAGAGACACTTTTGATCCTATGTCTTGTTTAATTCAAAAATATATGCTTCCTGGGGCTTTCCTAAAAATACAAAGGTTATAGTAAACGCAATTACAGAAAAATAGCAAAAATTTAAGTCATGAAAAATAACAAATTATAAGACCTGAGAACATTTAGACTTAATCTGAAATATACTTGTTCTTCATGCTGAATGTTTATAAGAATAGACTTGTAATTACATGATGAACTCATTAAATAAAAAGCATATAACAATACCTATAACTATGGCTATTTTTGGAATAAAAATGACAGCAGAAGATGGGAGAATAAGTAATGAACTTCCCACTGAAATAAAACACTTACTATCAAATTACAGAGTTATGTTCAACAAAAGTCTACTTTAGAGATTTCAAAGCTTACTAAAACTAATTGTGACAGAAATAGTAGAAATCCTTAGAAATAACTGTGAGAGAAATAGTGAAAGTCTTTGATATAGTAAGTTCTACTGCCCTTTCCTCAAGACAAAAAAATCTAAACTCTCCTCATTGACAATAATTTTTATATTATAAAAAAATATTTTTAAGATGAACAATGCTCATTGAATAACTTACCTCATATTTAATAAGACATACTTAGCTCTTCAGAGGCAGCATTCTTCTGTACATTATGCTACAATGCCCACATTTTTTCCCCTTGAAAAGACAGGCCTGTGTCTGATCGCCTTCCAAATAGAGAGTTCTTATTTGAATTCTATGCTAAACTAATGTAGTTTCTTTTGACTAATTTTAAATACTTTACTTATATGAGATTACTTTAATATCAAATATGTTCCATCCAATTAATTAGTTTAATACAACCAGGGATTAAATATCAATAAGAATATGAAAACAGTCGGTTTCTATGTCCCTCTTCTTTAAGAGAACTTTACTAGTACTACTATGTTTACTGTAAATTGTATAAATAAATAATAAAATTAAACTTTTTTTAATAGTTAAATTAATATATTATTACGACTTGACAAAAAAACTTTTATAGACACTGGTAGAGTTCTACAAAAATTTTTATAAGAGCTCAATCAACCTCCATAAAAATGTTTCATAGGGGGAATTTCACAAAACCTTTCACGTAACTTACTAACGAAATAAAATTCATTATATACAAAACAAACGTAAATTCATTCTGCATCTAATACAGTAATGCCACAACAAATGACAAACACTCTAATTAATAAAAAATTGAAATAATGTGAATGTAGGCCGGCAATTTTCAAATTCAATTAACATTTAAAATTTTGTACGGAAAAAGGTAAACATTTAAAAGAAATTATAGAAATTGTTATTATTTATAGCACAGTAATAAACTTACATTAAAAAAATATAAGTTGATTTTACACTGACAGAGAGAAAAAAATACATAAAACACACACTTCAAAAACTACCACCTCCCGACGATACACAACACAAACAAACAGACAGATAACGAGGCAGAGACGTAGTTGCCAAATGCAAATTCTAATTTAAGTCCAATAAATAAATTAGCATTCCAAATAAATTTAAATGGTATTTTTTTTTTATCATATACGAGCAAGAAAAGGGGAAAATCTGGCACACGTGAAAAGCATTCTCATATTGGAAAGCATAGTAACATTTTTACAGCATTTATTTAAGAGCAGTAACTTCTGATTGCACAGAGTCAAGCTATCCTGCTAACCTTTTATTTAGCCTGGGATTTCACATGGAGACAGGAGCTTGGCCGGCTCCGAAATTTTTATGCGTTTTTTCCGGAAAAAAGCCTTAATTAATTTTTAAAAAATTTAAAAATTTTCCCTGAAGCGTCCCACTCTCAAATGTGACAATTTTTCTGTGCAAAAGGGATCTCATCTTCCTCGCTGTTCATTCTTCTGCAATCTGAAGGAAAACAGGAGCTTTCAGATAAGTAGCCTTATTTTCTCTAAACTAAATCAAATACGTATTACTTAAGTGCATTTAATTTCATTTATTTATTATGGTTGTAGGCCTCTGACATTAAAAAATAGTTAGAAATTGCTTTAAATCATATGCTTGTTTTTTCTTCAACCTTCCGTAGTGAAGCTATCGTTATCAGTAAATGCCGTCTATTAGTACTCCCCATCTGGGCCCCAGGGAATCTTGGGCATCCATGAATGTAAAAGGTTGCAGTTTTACTGTTTTCGATTGCAATTTTTTTTTTCAGTTCCCAAATAAAGGAAATAATAAGATTAATTTATATTTCCTTGAATATATCTCTTAGAATTATGAGCATATATTAATAAAGTGTGCCTCAACTTGTTAAACTAGTGCAAATATATAGTAAATTATCATGGTTAAATTAATATATAAATATAATTTTAAAAAAATAATTAACATAGGAAAAAAATTCTAATATTTATTCATTTATTTATTTTTGCTGATATGCTCTCGCACTGTGTATTGTTTGGAAATCGCAATACTAAATGTTACCTTACTTAATATATACTTTTGTCTGCACACAATCGTATTCAGAACATTTTCTTACTTCCTTTCCTTTTCTTTGCGTAGGCCATTTTTATTTATATATTTTTTTTTCCTCTCCATTACTTTTGCGCCATTTATTTTTAATTTTATTTTGTCCCATATTTTTTCCCTGGCCTTTAGAACTCGTATAAAATATACGAAGTTCTTTTTTACTCTCCTCTGAAATACGAAATTGCCCTTTTTCTATATACCTTTCCTTCGCACCCTAGCTTCATTTTTCGCCCATCGGGGCAGAAAGACTTAGCGAGTGCAAAAAAAGACATCTGTCTTCTTTGTCTGTCTGTCTGTTCAGCTAGCCTGGCTAAAAGCACTGACTGGGAGCATGTACACTGATTATCATAAATTAAGGGGAAATCACAAAAATAGCGATAACTCCCTCAAAAATAAGCCAAACAGTGTAAAATTTGACTATGTTGCCAAGTAAGAGTAGCTGAATAAAACAGCAATATGCAAATTAGTCGCGCTTTACTCAGAATACGTCATCTGCGAGGAGCATAAAAGTCCCTGTTTGAGAGCAAGCCCACATATTTCACTGTGATAGTGATATCAGAAATCTGAGATAGCCAATTCGTAACAATGACCTCCAGGCATCATTTGCCTGCAGAACTACGATGAGGAGCCACTGGCAGACTAGAGGCACGACAAAGTCAAACAGAAGTGGCCAGATGGCTAAATGTTAGTTCTTCTGTGGTTCATAGACTTTGGCGGCAATTTCAAAATACCGATGATCGATATTTGACATTATGTGCACGCAGGAATAGAATCGCTACTCCGATTCTTAGATCCTCCCTTGCTGCAGCTATCGGAAGGTTGGTGTCAACGTCAACTGTGCGTAGAAGGCTTCACGAAGGTGGTCTGTGTGGGAGGCGACCACCATTTGCGTGCCGCTCACGTCACGCCATAGGAGGGACCGTTTGCAGTGGACACGACAACATGTCCACGAGATGTCTGATCAATGGAGGGCTGTTCTCTTTACGGATGAGTCCAGGTTTAGTCTAGAAAGCTATAATAGGCATTATTTGATATGGAGAGAACTTGGAACACGTTATCATCCGTCAAACATCCATGGAAGAGATGCATACGGAAGAGACAGTGTCTTTGTTTGGGGTGGCATCTCTTTGGGTGGACGCACAGGCCAGTATGTCTTTCCAAAGGCAACCGTGAATGCTCAGGTTTATAGAGATGACAGCCTTGATGCTTATGTGCGCCCATATGCCGGGGTAATAGGCGATACTTTCCTGTTACAGGACGACAACGCAAGACACACAGGGCTCGCATCGTAGATGATTATCTTCAACAGGAAACAATAATGCGCATGGAGTGGCCAGCTCGATCTCCGCATTTGAATCCTATCGAGCAGGTTCGGGATGCTTTAGGGAGATGTATACCTGCTCTCAATCCGCCACCTCAGACCCTTGCCGTGTTTGCAACTGCTTTGCAAGAGGAATGGCTCTTGTTTCCCATGGAACTGAGAGCCGCATAATTGAAAGTATCACACATCAGTGTATGTGCTGTATTGCTTCTAGAGGAGATCATATTCCATATTGAAGGTACTTTTCCTATAGCAAACTGAGACCTTCAATTTGTTCATTTTATACATGTGCTAATTTCTATACTACCATAATTGTCTGGTAATTTCTTTTTATGCTATTTGATACCATAGTCTGTGTTGTATACTGTGCGTAAGTTTCATAAAATTCTACATGTAACGTTTTCAGTAATAGTGATTTTTGTGCTTTTTCCTTAATTTATGATAAACAGTGTAGATAGAAGTATTCGATTTCGGTCTTCTCAACTGCGTTTGTTAGAAAAACAGAGAAAGGCCTTTGAAAAATACACAATGAATTATGAGTAAATTTTTTTTTCATGTCGTCTTATGTAAGAATTCAGAGACTTCCGATCTGGAGATTCTGTTTAGTTTCCATTTTGCAGCAAATCATCTTAGAACTATCAGCCTTAAAATAACACTTAGTCTCTTAAAGCTCACTGAAAGGAACGAAAACTCATTGAAAATGAAACTTTGTAAAAAATACTATGAGCTTAGTAAAAGGACTCTACCACTGTACTAAATTACTGTCTGGTATTGTGAAATACAGTAATATGGTAAGATAGCTGTATTTCAATGTATAACAAGTACTACGGTCGTATAACTGTATTTCGCAACAGTATATTAAAGCACAACAATGCAGTATTCCACTGTGAAGTACAGATTTACGATTCTACCAAGCCATTTAATACAACCATACAGTCGTAAAATGCTAGAGATATTTGTCAAGGAAAGAATACTTTCGTGGAAGATATTTTAAGGAAAGTATTCTCCTCAAGCAAGACGTCCACACGGGCTGGCTTCATGGGATTACAGGGTGGCCGGAACTACAGTTGTTCAGTGGCCTTATCTATTTTGTGAATGGTGGCATATGACGTGATACAAAACCTTGTTCAGTTTTAATAAACTTTAAGATGTATGCGAATTTAAATGTGAGTAATCGAAAGAACAAAAAAATTTGAATTTCATATTGCTTCCCAAGATCTGAATCGAATTTTGTTAGAAATTTTTTTTGATATTCGGGCTTCAACTAGGAACCAGGTATCAGTGTCGTATTTAGGGAGGGGAAAGGGGGACATCTGCCCCCGAGCGCAGCATCCAGGGGCCGCCAAATTAATGCTACAAATTTTAGAATGAAATGTTTTCCATTCTCGGAACACGGAAAGGGGCGCAAAATCTTTAGTTGTCCCCGGGCGCTGAAAACCCTAGCTACGCCTCTGCCAGGTATCACTAAATAATCACTATATAACACACTATGTACACAAGTCATTCTTAACAGTGTCCTATGTTTTCTTTAATAGAGGAAAAGAGTATATTTCCTCGTGCACCACAAAGTATTAAAGCGAGGCTTAAAAAACGTAAATAAAAAAGGACATATCAACTTTAATTAATATTAACTTTAATTCAAACATCTTTGACGAAAAGGAACACACACACAAAAGAAAAAGAAAACACAAAGAAAATTATTTACAACATTCAAAATAAACATCGATAAAGTCATTAAATGCATGGTAGGCCAAATCAAAAGAAACAAACTCATGACATTTGGGTGGCCAATTAATTCCAACTAATTTTAGTCTATATCTCAATGATTTTATTGCGTAGTTAAGCAAAGGGCGGTCAAAAAGTAGGTGGTAAAGTTTGCTAAACGCCAAGATCACAAAAATACTAACTGAAAGATGTCAGCTTAAGCAGTTCAAGATAAACCATTAAACTTGACATGCGCGGAAAGAAATTGCGTAACGTTAAAATGAGCAATAAATTCATATCTTTCAATCTTTCAAAGACAGTCGGAAAGAACTTTCTTGTAATATCTCCCTTATCAGAAGAGATATAATCGTTATTCCATTACTAAATTTTTTAGCTTTGAATATTTTTTTAAAATAAGATTTTGGAATATTTACTTCAACATTAATATCTTTTTTAGTTTCATTCTTAGGAAGCCAATCAGCTTTCTCGTTTCCATAAGTTCCTGTATGACCACGAACAAAAGAAAAAAACACTAAAATACCCTTCTCCAGTAGATCTCCGAGAGACTGCTGTATATTAACAATAATATCATTACATGATGAGAGAGCTTTTAGGGACTCAAGGGAGGAGAGAAAATCCATGCAGATTAAATACCTGGAAACATGTCCATCCTGATTTAGTATTCACCTAATTGTAAGGTTAATACAGAGAAGTTCAGAAATATAAACAGTACATTCGTTTCTTATACGAAAATTATAGTACTCAATTTCCACACCATTCTCAAAGATGGCATAAGCCAGAGCAAATTTGTCATAAATTCTACTACCATCCGTACAGCAAACAATTAAGAAAGAGTTTTGACGTAGACGGCCTTAGACAGACATGAAAAAGTATGGGCTGTCATGACATCTTGTAAGTGAGCAATTGATGGTCTAAAGAAAGAAGACATTTCTAACCATGTAAAAGGAAAAGTTATCTCGATTTAATATCTCGAAATTTCCAAGCTATAGCTTAATGTGCGGAGCGGAGGTAAGCTCACTGCGCATGATACCTAAAGGGTGATTCAGTCGTTACCCAGGAATTCTTTTATATCATCTGGTGATATGTTTTTTTCTGATTTTCCGTACGAAGAGGATTGCAATATGTTTTTCGATAGCAATTTTTCGCTATGAGAGCTGAGTTTTCAGTGAGTTATGGTTTCATTTCTAAAATCAGAAGTGCCGGAGCCCTACGTTAAACCGTTAGGAATGACGCATAAAAACTGATACGCACAAAATAATAATAATTAAAACTCTAAATACGAGAAATTAAAGTTAAATAAAATATGAAACACATTATTAATTGCTATTAAAAAGTAGGTAAATAATCAATTAAATAAGTAATAAATATGCTATAAAATTAAATCAGTTGCGAAACAACTGTAGAGTTACTAGGTGTTTTGCAAGCAGGAGATATGAAAAATGAGCAATGCCTTCACCGGAACTCGAACCTTTCGAATACGCGCCGAGTGTGCTGAACATTACATCACGAAGGCATGCTAAGAAGGCGGGAGAAATACCTTATACACTCCCCCTTTTAAAGGGCGACTAGGGATTAGGGGACCCATTTGCCAAATCCTGGTTATGATGAATCATCATCCACCACCTTTTTTTTTAGATCGGGTCCCACTGTAGTCTAATCTATTTTTGATCTATTTTGTAAGCAGGATATGTGAAAAATGAGTAATGCCCTCGGAAGAAATAGCTAATATGATACAAGAAAATTAATAATACGGTAGGTTACGAAGGATAAAAAGATGAGTAAATACTGTTTTTAAAAAATTTCGCTTTTTTTTCGTAGTTGTGATATACCGTCTTTTTCTGAAAATAAGACATCCTCCGAAAATAAGCCCTATCGTGATTTTCGGAACTTTTTATAAAATAAGACATCCTCCGAAAATAAGCCCTATCGTGATTTTCGGAGCTTTTTGTAAAATAAGACATCCCCCGAAAATAATCCCTAGTTAAAATAATGTGACAAAAAGAATTCGTTAAAAAATGCTGTTGATTTATTAAGTAATAATACGTTTAGCTTTTCTAATGCTCGTATTTCAGAGAAATGTTTGAAACAAAATATTCCGAGAAATTAATTGTTTACCTCTACAGTTCGTTTCAAATTAATTCTTGGAATTTATCTTAAAATACAACATAAGGCAGCAGTTTACATTGAGCAATTGAATACTACAGCAATTGAATTTGATATATCCACAGAAGAATTTAAAGCATCGCCAGACTGGTTGGACAGCTTCCTTAAACGATATGAACTGTCTCTAAGGAGATCAACAACATTGTTTAAGCTGAAAGACAATGAAGTTATTAAGCGTGCACTTGCGTTTAAGCTTTTTGTTGATGGCATTGATTTTTCGAAATACCAACTCTCCAACATGATTGCTATGGATGAGACCGCGGTATTCCTAGGCCAAGGAGCTCAAACGACAGTTCACCACAAGGCTTCTTCGTCAATTTACGTTCCTTCTACCGGTTACGATAGTGCACGTGTTACCTGTATTTTGGCGATTCGTCTAGATGGCAAGAAAGTATCGCCATTTTTAATCACTAAAGGTAAAAAAGACCAGATTCAACGTGTTTCAGGAATTTATGTCATTGAAAGTGAAAAAGCCTGGTGCACCCAAGCAGTTATAAGAAAGTGGGTTGATTTTATGCTGCCACCACTGTTGAGGGGTCAGAATAGAGGTTTACTAGTTTGGGATTCAGCCAGTACTCACCGCGCTAAAGACATGAAAAACTTTCTTGCTGAGAGGAAGATTGATCAAATAATGATTCCGGCAGGAATGACTGGTTACCTCCAGACACTTGACATTGCAATAAACAAGCCATTCAAGGATCATTTGCGGATGGAAATCAATGAATATATTGAAAACAGAATGGTGAGAAATCATCGAGGTAATTTTGTAAAACCAGGCTTACAAGAAGTTGTGAATTGGGTAAAAAATTCATGGGACAAAATAACTGATAGTGATGTTTCCAATGCACTACGAACAGGCTACTTAGACAAGAAGTATTCATTTAAGGATAGCTATATCGCAAGACATGAGAGATTCGGACCAATGATTCAACAGGAAATGGATTTGGAAGAAAATCAGAATATAATTCAGAATTTTATTTATGACGATGTTCCAGAAGAAGATGACATGACTGTAATTGAATAAATTTAAATTTCTGTATTCTGCGTAAAATAAATATTAAATAAAAATATATAAATATACTTTTATTTTTGCCCTCCCCCGAAAATAAGCCCTAGCGCGTATTTTGGACCAAAAAAGAAAGTAAGACAGTGTCTTATTTTCGGAAAAAGACGGTATGCTTTTAATTCAGTTGATCAGTATTGATCTTCGTATCTGAATAAAAATATTTATCCTAAATAATTTTTTTACGGAAAAGCAAAAACTGATAGCTACATTTTTAAACAAAGTTTCTAATTTCAATTACCTTCGTACCACCTATATTTTGAACATTGAATTTTATCCAAAAAAGTTTAATTTTTAGTAATGACCATTAAATTCTTATATAATTATTTACAAACCTTACGCTTCAAATTACAGGTAAAAAAAACCAAAGATTAATATGTTCACCTAAAATTTAAGCACCGCCTACCAGCGGCTGAGCGGTAAAATTGCTGAACACTGGTAGTTCGGTCCGGGCTCTGAATCCTGCTAACAGGCCGGCTGGATGGGTATTTACGTGGTTTTAATCATGTGTAACGTGTATACGAGCCAGTTTCTTTTAGAAAGTTCTCCACGAAGGTATCCCTTTGTTTAGGGGAGATAGCTCTCGAGGCTTTGCCGAAATCACATAAACCAAAGCAACCTGAAATTCAAGCTTTTTATTAAGAACTGTTGCTAAAGATGAAATAATGCTTATGTACTTTGTTATCTTATTTTTGCACGAAGTTCTCTTGAAAGTTCTTTAAGAAATTATATTTCGATGACATTTTACACCAATATTTTTAACATAAATATGTTCTAAGTAGAATTTTAATTTACCAGAAAAGATTTTGTTTACGGCTGATTTTTCGCATAATTTAATAACGAGAACGCGTATCGTGAGAAAAAAACATATCTTCGCACTAGGATTAGCAAAAATATACCTCGGCCAATAATTTTCGACCTCAATTTTATAATTATTGACTTAGTTCTTAACGTTATTTATGGTACTGAAGTTCTGTTTTCCCATTGCTTAAAAGGTTTTAAAATATGCAGAAATTTAAAAGATAATGTTAAAAGTTTATGCACAACGTGAGTTTTAATTTTAATGAACTGTACTAGTTTCTTAATTAAGAGAAAGTAATTAAGTTTCTAAACTTTTAATTATAGATACCAGAAAAAGGATATATAAATATAGTACAGATGGATAAAAAAGTAAAAATACATGGGAAAAACATGCGAATTTCAAAAATATAAAAATTCGAGTCTTCTGATTAATAGATTCCAAGTTTGTTAAACTAAATTGTTAACAAGTTTTAAATTACCGAAGTTCAATTTCCTCAATGAATTTGCTATTCAATGGTACTTATTTTAAAAGAAACAAAAATTTCAAAAATTAAACACTTGCATCATATGCTAGAAAATATATTGTTCCGTTCATACGGGTTCGTAATGGATTGAATACACAAGTCGATAAAAAGTTAATAAAATTTATTCTTTTCACAAGAAATAAAAACAAAATGCTGAAATATTTCCTAGGAGATATTCGTACAGTATCACAATATATCAAACGTTAAACAGAACTCAATTCAAAATAGAGAAAGTTAATCCAATCTCACAGCGAATTCGCTACAATCAATAAAAGCGCTAAGTATGCATACAGTTCGCTTAAAACAGCAGCAACTGAGCTGAGGTGTTTTAATTCGGCTTTTATAAGCTTTTTAATTATTCAAGAGAACATTCTGGTAAAATCTATTTTCTAGGTTGCTCTGAATGGCAACAGCAATTACGAGATATTTATTTATTTTCCGACGTAGCTTTCCCTTCAAAAATCGTCTGCGTTGCACGGGGAAATAAAGCAATTTTAATTACAATTCTAAATAAATAGCTAAATAAATACGAAATCAGTAACATTACCCCTTTCCCAAGGACTGCACGTCCCGAGCACAATTCCTGGACAGGAACCCAAACTTACAACTAAGGCATCAGTACAATAATACACATTATATTACAATAACAAAATAAAAAATAATTGCAATAAGTAACTTTTAGCAAATCAAATACTATCAAACACCAAATACAAATCGAAAACTGTCAGATACTAATACAAAAAGGACCATGGTCTTATATTATTTACATTACTATTTGCAATTATGTACACTACGTACCAGGGCCGGGACGAGGGTGAGGCACTTGCCTCAGGTGAATCAAAAATTCAGAAATTTATTTTTAGAACTTATGATTTTTAACTTTTAATTTCGGAATACATCAGTAAATATTAAAAGAATTTTGTGTTATAAACAACTCAGCTAAAAAAAGAAAAGCTAATAGCATTAATTTATTCTCAAAAGACATGAGCTTTCACAGTAGTGTATATAATACTTTCTAAGATTAAGATTTGTTATTGAAAGTAGCTTAAGGAACTAATTACACTTTGTATAACGAACTATATAGAATAAAACTTTCATAGAAAATATTATACTGCAGACATTACTTGTTCTTTGCTGTCTCTCATTAGCCTGACTTTTTACTTAGTCATAACAAACTTGACAAAGTTGTAAGGTTTTAGTTTAAACTAACAAAGTTTTATGTTAATTTCCTCTTTCCTATGAACTCTTATTTCAACTTCCCGTTAGAATGAGCGAGCGTTTCAGCTTTATGCTAATTTGAAGTGGAGCCAAGTTTGTATTTAAAAGGTTAGCAAGGAACTTCTCGGTGTGAGAGAGCTTTTAGTCTCAGATCACTCGGCTCTGTCCGACGTCCACCTGACCAGCTAGTATTTAAATTCTAAGTTTTAGCGCTGTTACTCTAATACTTATTGAAGTAATCTAAGTGCCTTAGTATTAGCTAAATCTTGCTACGCACCATTAATAGTTTAGTATAGAGGCCAACCTCGCGTTTATAGCTCTGAGAGCAACGACTACTTAATTTCTACTTAACTTTATTTTAAATTATTTGATTGTTCAGTTTAGACCCAAGTGCGGTCATTATTTTTTGTTATCCCTTCCGAGTTCGAAAGTGGCTGTAATTAGTAGTTTAATGAAAGGGTAATTTTAAAACCCTCCTTGCGTGGCAGTTATTCTACGACAGAACATAGCTGCATTCAGCTCCCTGTTCGAGATCAGGACTTTGATAAAGTTACGAATATGTTCGCCAAAAGTATGCACAGAACACTCAGTCCTGACAAAGTCCACTAACTGAACATAGATGGCGACATAATTGCTGAGTTTTGAAATTTCATAAACCTCTTCTGGAATAGCAACCGAAAAATAAACAAGGGTGATTGAAAATGAATGTACCATATTATTAGTTATTGCAATTTTTTTTTCTTTTCATTCTCCTTCCTTTTTTTTTTTTTTTGGTATAAAATTTTCCAATAAACGAGGCGCATGAATCGAAGTTTTTGGCTTGTAGTCACACTCATGTTGCGCGGGAACTGTATGGATTATTTCATTTAAAGTTATTTCTGAAGCAGATGCTGAAGGATTAAACAAATTGGTTCATTCTTTGCAACTGGGATGTAAAGATATAAGGTAAGATAAATGTTTTTTTAATAATTCTATTGTTTATATTGAAACAATAGAATGAATTTTTCAGTTTTAGAGAACTTGTAGGGTTTATATTGATTTTAACTACCATTTATTTTAAGTTCAAATCATCTTTCCTGTTTAGCCTTCATTTTCCCCTAGAAAAGCCCGTTCCAAAGTATGTAAATTGTAGAAGTACGCGCAGTTTATTTAAATTTCGTGTAAGCTAGTTGAATTAAATACTAGACGAAACCAGAGTGTGAGTGTCTTGTTTTAAAGTTACGCTAGTGTAGGTTGCTCGGTAGATTTTAGATCGGCGCGTGTCGGCCTGTGTGCCTAGCTTTGCAGAAGGGCTAATTTTCAACTGTTTAATCAGTAATCTTGCTGAATCTCAGCGGTAATTAAAAACGCGGTTAGCTTAAGATCTCAGAGCCTCGTCGGTGTTGTTTGATATTAGTTCATCCAGTCTTTATTTTCAGTTTTACGTTTTATTTCAGTTAACCGCCGGGTTGGCGCAGTTTGTGAGCACCAAGTAGACGCATCTGCCATTTTAAAGATAAAATAAAAAGGGTTCTAACACCTTCTTACGTTTCTGTGTAAATTCACACATAGTAACAGTCACTACCCCAGTTTCTGACAAGTTGGGCCAGCGAGATCTTACATTTGGGGCCCGAAAATCTCACGAACTCAAATGGCCGATAATTCGGTGGAAGTTCCGGTAGAAGTTATGTCCAACCAGTTGGAAGGGTTTGGATATTTAATCCAAACTATGAGGGCATCTATCAAACCAACCGTCAGTTTTGACGGAAAAAATTCTGTGGCGATATATTTAGAAGGTCTAGAGAATCATTTCCAGCTGTATCCTGTGGCCGAAAGGCAAAAATTTGCCATCGCCACGTATGCGTTAAGAGGACAGGCCGCTCTATGGTGGAAAAACATTGGAAAATTTTTATTAGGAGAATTTGGAGGCCAAGTATACAAGTTTGAAAATTTTAAAGCATCGTTGTTAAAAGCATTTCCCATAGTGAAAGACCGAGAAAAGCTGGAAGCTTTACAGTTTTTATCAGCGTAATATCGAAGATTTAACGCAGTTCATTTTGCAAAAAGTCAAGTTGGTATATTTGCTGTATGGGAAGAAATCCGACAACGAGGTAATTGAAATAATTTACTACCTGCTATCCACAACTATGGAAATCCGAAATCCAAGCTCCTTGCAGGAACTCTTCGAGTTGGCGGTCAAATTCCAAAAAAGGGGAAAAATCTAGAGGGGCAGCGTATTTTCAAGGTTCCGGAAAACAGTTCTCAAACCAAGCGGCTGCTAAGACGAAACACTCTTATGGAGGAAAGAGCTATCAAGCCAACTCACCGAAGAACGAAGCTCAAAGCGCTAAGAAGAAATTCGAAAAAAGCCGTCCGCGTACCCAGAAGACTGAAGGTCAGAAGAAAGCTTTAAACGATGAGAGGGGCCTGTAAAAGCGAGGGTCCAGACCCCTGAAATTTTACAGAATCCGTCAAGAAGATACCTAAAAAAGGTCGTGGTAAAGAATTCCCAGTTACCAGTCATCCAAGTCCTGATCGGCGAAGTCCCGGTAGAAGCGCTCATGGATACAGGAGCGCAAAGAAACTTCTTGAGCTAAAATTCTACAATGACAACTTTCGTAGACTACATTTATTTAAAAAGAGAAACACTGAAATTATGGCTGCCCAAGGAAAAACCTGTCATGTTGTCGGAAAACTATCATTAAACGTGCAGATAAAGGAAGAAAATCTTAAAATATTATTTTTTGTGGCGAAAAACTTACAGAACCCAGTCATTATAGGGATGGATTTCTTGAAGTCCTCTAAAGCCATATTGGATTTCCAGGAAAATGCAATTACGCTGAAGATGCAGTAGCGGTTGGTGGAGCCGGTGAAAGAACCTGAATTTGATTTAAGCCATTTGACTCTCGAAGAAAGCCAAGCCATCCAGCAAGTGGTGAGTACTTTTTCAAATTTGTTTTCAGAACGGCCAGGTAATTGTCAAATTGTAACACATGATATACAACTAACATGCACTAAACACTGTAGGGCCAAGCCCTACAGGTATGATAAACAGAAAGAGCTCATTATTGAGGAATACATAAAAGAAATGCTGCAAAGTCAGATTATTTCGCCCATAAATAGTGATTACGCGAGTCCAGTGGTACTAAGTAAGAAAAAGAATGATTTCCCGCCCTCAAATAAAAAAGATTGGAGGTTTGCTATTGACTATAGAAAGTTAAATAGCATTACGAAGTTCCCGGTTTACCCTCTGTCGGTGATTGAGGAAATAATTAGGAAGATTAAATCTACGAGATATATGACTACTTTGGATTTAACATAGGGCTACTATCAGATAGCTATGAAACCGGAAGATATACATAAAACCGCGTTTATCACAAAATCAGGCACGTATGCATTTTTACGATTGCCCTTTCGGCTGTGTGGGGCCCCGTCTATATTTCAGAGAGCTATGGACATTGTTTTAAAACCTGTCCTAGGAAAATCGACTTTAACTTATCTAGATGATATAATTATAACAAGTAGTTCGTTGGAGCAGCATATTAAGGACTTGCAGGAAGTTGTTTCGTTATTAAAAGAGGCCGGTCTAACAATTAACGCATCGAAATGCAAGTTCGCGACAAAAGAACTTAAATACTACTTAGGATATAAAATTTCGCAAAAGGGCATAGAAAATCAAGATTCAAAGATAAATGCTATCAAAAGTTTCCCTCCTCCTAAAACAGCAAAGAAACTGTCGTCTTTCCTTGGGTTATGCTCTTATTATCGATCATTCATAAAGGATTTCGCTAATATTGCAGAACCGTTGTTAGTACTTAAAAGAAAGAAAAGTAAGTTTATATGCACAGCAGAGGCGAATACAGCTTTTGAAAAGTTAAAAGGAGCGCTCATCAATGCCTCTGTTTTGAAATTCCCGGAAGGTGACAAAAATTTAGAAATTGCAGCCGACGCTTCGGACTATGCCATAAGTGCGGTGCTAATGCAGAAAGGGCATCCTTAAGCATTTTTTAGTAAAACATTAAACGCTACCCAAAGGACTTATACAGCGATGGAGAGAAAAACATTAGACTTATTAATGGCTGTACAGAAGTTTCGAGTTTATTCATTGGCTGTACAGAAGTTTCGAGTTTATTTCGGAAAGCGCCAGTAACAGTCTTTTCGGATCATGCGGCCGTTGGTAGACTTTACTCGGGAAAAAAATCTAACGCTCAGGTTAATAAGATGGGCTTTAAAACTTCAAGAATGTAACCTAACAATTAAGTACAAACCAGGAAAGGAAAATAATGTCTCGGGCGCACTATCCCGAATAAAACTGGACAATGAAGGGAATGAACTCAAATACGCTGTGTTAACTTCTAAAATCTTAGATTACAGAGAAACAATTATTGCTGAATTGGAAGCTGATCCTGAATTTTGAAGTATTTATGCGTATTTAAAAGACCTTGAAAATTTCCAACACACAGATGTGTCCGCAATAAGAAGTAGAACACAGAACTATGAGACAATAGATAATTTATTGTTTTATACTAAATCAAACAAACGGAAACTTCGAGTATAGGGCAATCATCCCAGCCTCCTTTCGATTGAGCATTTTGAAAGAATTACATGACGCGCCAACATCGGGTCACTTGGGGATCAGAAAAACTATAAAAAGGTTACGCGAGGTGGTATCCCGCAATTATACAAAATAGTAACTGCGTATGTCACGTCCTGCAATCAATGTCAGTTAATTAATGATATTAATTACAGCTCGGCCGGGTACTTAACTAGCATTCACGCTACATTTCCGAATGAAATATTAGGCATAGATCTCCTTGGTCCTTTTCCCCAGAGTGAGTTAAATAAAAATCGTTATCTTTTAGTAATTGTAGATCATTTTTCAAAATGGACAGAAATTGTTGCACTTAAACTTGCATCAGCCAAAACAGTTGCGGATGCATTCTTACACAGGTGCATTTTCGAATACGGTGCATCGATAAAAGTCATTAGCGATAACGGCAAACAATTCGTTAGCCAAATTTTTGAGAACATTTGCTCTGGACTTAAAGATGGTATCATACGCCATATCAAGATGGTTCCGTACAGACCACAGGCAAACATCGAGGAAAGAGTTAATAAAAATATTGTAAAAATTATTCGAAGGTATGTCAGCACACATCACAAGCGCAGGGATGGCTACATAGATGAGTTAGCTTATGCATTAAGGACAGCAAATCATGACAATACTGGAAAACCTCCAGCCGAAATATATTTAGGGCGTAAGTTAATAACAACACTAGATAAATTATTCTTTGTTCAACAAACGGAACAAGAATTCAGGCAAAAAGACGTGCAAAAACTTATTCATGAGGCGGTTAAAAATACGGATACATCAAGAAACAGACAAAAGCTCTACTATGATCGAAAACGTCGTGAAGCAGATTTTAAAGTGGGGGACAAAGTTTTAAAAATAAAATTTTGTTTATCAAATGCACCAGAGGACTTCACCGCAAAATTGGCTCCGAGATTTGAAGGTCCTTATATTATTCAGGAAATCAAGGGAGCCATATTATACCTTATGAACGAGAGAGGGGAAACCTGTAAAGCAAGTCCCGACCAGGTGAAGAACTATTACGAGAAGAATGATTTTGAAGTGCTTAAAAGATTCTTGCAGGATTCAAGTTCCCAACAATTGGAAGGTCCAGAAGTAAGGCCGTCCTCTCCGCCACCCAAGAAGCAGACAACCGCCGAGGAACAGAGGCCTTCTACAAGGTATTCAAGGATCCCGAAAAGAAGGACAGAGAATCTCCAGACCCCAGCAGAGAAAAAGGTCAAGCGGGCAACGACGTCTCGTAAAGAATTCTTGCTAGATAGCAAGAGGAAAAAAACCAGTAACAAGATCCCACAGAAGACAAGCCGAGTCAAGGAAACCGCGTCCAGTACCGGATATACAATGACAAACAAGGCCGCCGTTTCTGCGAAAAAAGAGACAACAAGAAGAATGAAAATATTTGGACCAGCACAAAACACTCAAGCAAGAACCCAAACCGGAGGTCGTGAAAAACAGACATCCAGATGCCAAGAGGAAAAGACAGGAACCCGGATATTATCCCCCCAAAAGGCCGGCGAACAAAGGACAAAAAAGAAAGGGCACCATGGAGGAGAGCCGAACAAGTTAAAGACGAAGACTGACTGTCGTGAATTCCTTGACATGGATCGAGTTTTGTGAAAAGAGGATGACTGACTTTCGAGAATCGAAAAGTCAATGATAAGTTAAACCTTCTATAAATTTTTCTTTTGTTCTGAACCTAGGCCCACCAGCGGCCGAGCGGTAAAGACGCTGAAGACTGGTAGTTCGGTCGGAGGTTCGAATCCCGCGAACGGGCTGGCTGCATGGTCGTTTTCGTGGTTTTCCCCATGTGTAACGTGTATACGAGCCAGTTTCCCTTAGAAATCCTCCACGATGGCATCCCTCCCTTTAGGCAGATTGCCCTCGTGTGCTTTGCCATAATTGAATATCCTTTGTTCTGAACTGTTATGTGTAAATACGAAGTTTCTACGTGTTGGCAGAAGTCAATTTGTCTTGGTTGAGACTTAGTTTTGTTTTACTGTATTTAGCCTAAAACAAAGCAAGATTTTCTTTTAAGTGTAATGTGTAAGAACAAATATTTCATGTTGGTGGAAAGACTGGTTCTGTTATGTTAAAGCTAAAATTTGGCCAAATGTAAAATAGCTTCGTATTTTATGTATTAATGGAAAATTTAGTTTCAGGGCCGCCAGGTTGGCGAAGAAGCGTGAAGTGAAATATCTTTTTTTTTCTTGTTCATCTTATTGTAAATTGTAAAAAATCATATGTATTAGAATTTTGTAAAGATATGTAAATACTTGAAAGCTGTGTAAAAGTAGAATTTAGTCTAAAAGCATAAAATTTTAGATGCTAAATGTAAATGCTCAAAAGAAACGAGTTAAAAGCTAAATGTTAAACAGGAGATAAAATCATGCGTTGGAGCGAAAGCCTGCATGTGAAAAGTTGAATGAGGGAGAAAATTAGAATGAATGCGGTTTTTAGGGTTCTCCACCCACACTTGAGTTAATAATAGCTCATCGAGTTTTGGTATGATGGACTAGGGTGTGTCATAGTTGGTTGATCGAATTCTAACAAATCATTGTGGTTAGGGGAAGCGCTGAAATACAAAAACATGAAATATTCCCGTTGGATACCACAGATAGTGGAGAACTAGGGCAAAGCAAGTTAAATTATTGCATGAAGAATGAAGAATGTGAAATAAACAGTTAATTAAGAAAAAGAAAATCATCGAAAAGTAAAATACTACCGAGTATTAAGAAAGTGTAAATCATAATGTCGACGCCAAACATTGTAAAATTTCATAGCCAAAAGTTTGTTTTACATAAACGGGGCTCTTGAGTTTTACGTTAGAATGTTGAAACTTTTCAACAGGTCGTTTCTAGGACCTGCTTCCAAGTGTTCAATATTCTGGCAATGGCAAATGTAGGGTTTATATTTATTTTAACTAACATTTATTTTAAGTTCAAGTCATCTTTCCTGTTTAGCCTTCATTTTCTCCTAGAAATGCCCGTCCCAGAGTATGTAAATTGTAGTAGCACGTGTTAAAGCTTACAAGAAAAAGTTTCACCAACTTTCCCAGTTTTCAGTACTTAAACGTATAATTCACACTTCAGCACGAAGTAGCCTTTAATTAAAGACTCGCATCATAGGCTTAAAACACTATAACTGCCGTGATTATTCACAAAATAAAATCAGTTGCAACGAAAACAAACTTTATTATCACGGAAGAAATCAATAACGCTCCTAGCGCTGTTACATCGTTCTCGCACTTGAATATCTATTACTGTTGCCATACACAAATTACTAAACTATACTCATAGAAATCTAAGTGAGGCTTGCTCATGAGCCAGGAAATATAAAATACAAAATAATAAGCATTAAAATAAGTAAGGTATTCTTAACATCCTCCCAGCTTTTGATTATAGATTATAATCAAAACATAAAATTACCACTTCAAACCATTTTAAGTTAATATTAAAAAGTATATGTATATCCAGTACTAATCAAATAAACCACAGAAATATATTCTAAAGTATAAGAAATAATCATAACAAGTAATAAAAATGTATTTCACTAAAGCACATATTTAAATTATAAGTCCAGTTTTTCTGGAATCTTAATTTTTCTACCAGTCCTACTAAATTTTGTTGTTAAAGATACCACTATCCTGTTTGCCGGCTGCCTTGAGAATTTGATAAAACTATTGGATTTCACAGGCTTAGGACAGTCAGTAAGAGATGCTATCTCAAGAGGATATATCCTCTGAATAGAACGAAGAAGTTCTTGGTGTAAAGTCTGCACCTTTACGAGTCGTACGTTACCGTCTTTACCAAGAACAAGCTCAGTAATGCGACCTAAAGGCAGTTAATTCTCTTTTTGTTATCAGTTCCCACTAGAACGATATCACCCACAGCCACTGTGTCCGAGTTTTTTACTGTTCTTTCGTTGAATGAGAGCACCTAAGTATTCCGACCCAAAACGGTTCCTTAATTTTTTAAGTACGATTTGCCTATATTTCATTCTTTTAGATAAAGAATTTTGTTCCGCAGCATCAATGTCTGGAACACTGCATTCATAAATGTCTTGAAGAAACATCGATGGAGAAATGGGCTTTATAA
>KK118740.1:346552-359815 GCA_000611955.2 Stegodyphus mimosarum | reverse complement strand
TCCCGATGGAGTCTCACAGACGGATGGCACTGTGGGTAAAGCGATGGTATTTCATTCAGAAAATTTGGCGGTAAAATATGTTCCCGATATTATTTGGAGTTAATCTTGACATTTTTTTGCACAGTCTTTATTTTTAACTTGCCATTATAAGTAAAACCAGCAACAATCACGAATCCCTTAGAAAAACTTTCTTTGAACCATGTACTTAAATTTTTTTCTCCTCTTTTATGATAATAAATGACTCTTTTTTTGGTACAATCATTTAAGTACACCCATGCTTCATCTATTGTGACAATTGTTTTCCATTTTTCTTTGGATAAGTGTTTCTCATATAGAATTCTGCAGCGTGTCCTGCGTCGAGCGATATGCTTTGGAAGAAGATGATGCCCATTGCGTTTTCTCGCTTTCTTAAGATTTAAATCAACGTTTATCATTTTGTTTACAGTGGACACAGAGCATTTTAATGATTTTGCAACGGTCCTTTGACTAAGGGGATTTTCTTTTAACATTAAACAACATACCTTATAAGGTATATCTCCCACCTTCTTAGTGTGCCTTCGTGGTGTAATGGTCAGCACACTGAGCCGGTATTTCATAGGTCCGTGGTTCGATCCCCGGCGAAGGCAATGCATATTTTTCATGTCTCCTCCTCCTGAATAACCTAATGTCTCTACAGTGGCGCCCGAACTAAAAGGGTTGTGGATGATGACTCTCCACACCCAGGATTTGGCGACTAGGTCCCCTAAAACCCTAGTCGCCCTTTAAAAAGGGGAGTATATAAGGTATATCTCCCACCTTCTTAGTGTGCCTTCGTGGTGTAATGGTCAGCACACTGAGCCGGTATTTCAGAGGTCCGTGGTTCGATCCCCGACGAAGGCAATGCATATTTTCAATCTCTCCTGCTTGTAATTAACCTAATGTCTCTACAACCTTTGCAATAGTCGAAGATGTCCGTTTTTTCCTTGGATACTTGTTTGGAATTTGTGTCCCACTCGAGGCTCCAATTTGACGTTTTTTTTTCCTTTCTTGTTGATGATATTACCTATCGACGCTTTAGGTTTCACAAAACCATGGCTCTCACATCGTTTTTGGATAACGGAGTATGCATATTTCTCTTCGGAAAGAGCGTCAATGTAGCCTTCGAACCACTGCTTTGTTAAATTCGCCATTTTGAATAAAAACAAAACGTTCAAGCCGCAGAAGATAATTTTGACTTTTAGAAACATAGTACAATTGCAATTACTTCTTTTGCAGCAAACGGGTTTTTATTACCGCTTACCAAAATCGTCTAAAAACTGTGCGAACAGCCTCTGTATTAAAAGAATTTTGTGTTATAAACAACCCAGCTAAAAAAAGAAAAAGAAAAATTAATAGCATTAATTTATTCTCAAAAGAGATGAGCTTTCACAGTAGTGTATATAATATTTTGTAACATTAAAATTTTTTATTGAAAGTAGCTTTAAGGCACAAATTGCACTTTGTGTAACGAATGGTATAGACTAAACTTTCACAGAAAATATTATACTGCGACATTAGTTATTCTTTTCTGTCTCTCATTAGTTTGGCTTTTAAGCTCTTTACTTAGTCATAACAATCTTGCCAAAGTCCACTAACTGAATATAGACGGCGACTTAACTGCTGAGTTTTGCAATTTCGTAAACGCCTTCTGGAATAGCATCCGAAGAATAAACAAGTGTGATTGAAAATGAAATGTACCATATTATTAGTTACTGCAGTTTTTTTCTCTTTGTATGAAATTTTCCAATAAACGAGGCGCATGAATCGAAGTTTTTGCTTGTATTCACACTCATGTTGCGCGGGAATTGTATGAATTGTTTCATTTAAAGTTATTTCTGAAGCAGATGCTGAAGAATGAAACAAATTGTTTCCTTCTTTGTCAACTGGGATGTAAAGGTAAGATAAATGTTTTTTAATAATCCTGTTCTTCATATTGAAAGAAAATAAATTTTTCAGTTTTAGAGAACTAAAAAAGGTTTAGAATTTTCAGTAGTTTGTGAAAGTTCTTGCTAATTCTAATGTAATTTAATGCCGCCCAACCGGTATAGTGGTTAGCCTCGCTGACTGCCGTGCCGAAGAACTTGAGTTCGAATCCCGGAGAAGGCATGGATGCTTGTATAGTGTCGGTGCGGCATGGCAGCACTGTAAATATGCGGCGAGCCGAAAGTCCTCTCAAGTGGTTTGTTGGAAGGGGAGAGGATTGGGAGAGCCTTGGACCCGTCCCCCCCGGGGGTGCTCTCCATCAAAATTTGGGGCGGAACTGGAGCCAAATCGCACTGTCACCTGTTATATGCTGAAGGCTGTTGCCAACGACAGCCGTAATCTAGCGCTCCTTGTCACGAGGAATTTCGTGGGCTTGGGCTGACTTCGTCAGACAAGTGAACATAAGCAGCAACAATGTGATTTAATTGATTTTGACGTAAAAAATATCTTTAAAAAAATTTAGTTTTGTTCCGTTGATTCTAACGGGATCGATATAAAAATATATTTAAAAGTCTATATACTTCGTGCTAAAAAAATTTAACATTATACAAACACGCGCAATATATACAGGGTGTCCATAATTAAGCTTAAAATTTGCGAGCAGTCTGTAGCAAAAACTATGCAGCAGAATTGCATTAAAATTGGGTAATGGCAGAATGAAATGATGGAAATTTTACCGAGCTCCCCCCCCCATAAAAATAAGAAGTTTAAAAAACCACCACTAAATGGCGCAAACCATCGGCAGCACTAGTGTTCGGCTTATTGCAGCATCTATTGACCAACCTCCTTCTACGGTTCATAAGATTCTTCAAAAGATCTTACGCTAGTATTGGTATAAACTGTCGCTAGTGCAGGAGCTCTTACCGGCTGATCTGGATAGTCGACAAACTTTTGCGTTGCGGTTTCTTGCGCGAGTTGAGCTCCAGGATGAACGGCCATGGAACATTTTGTGGACCGACGAGGCCCACTTTCATATGGAAGGTGCGGTTAACACGCACAATTCCGGTATTTGGGCTGCTACAAACTCACATCAATTCCTACAAATTCCATTACCCTCTTCGCATGTAACGGTTTGGTGCGGCTTTACTGCAACCTTCATTGTGAGTCCGTTTTTTTTTCCAAGAGCACAGCGCCGCAGCTGTGACATGCACCGTCACCGGTCAACGATACGCTTCATTATTAGAAAAATCCGTTATTTCTGCTCTTGAGGCAAGGCGGTGTGATGCAAACACAGTGTTTATGCAGGATATGCTCCTCCACACATCGCCCGTTGTGTGAAACAAGTGCTCCGCCGCCATTTCGGTGACGACAGAATCATCAGCCGGCAATTTCCTACAAATTGGCCTCCTAGATTCCCTGACTTGAATCCTTGCGACTTTTGACTGTGGGGATACCTCAAGGCCATAGTCTACCGTGATCCCATAACATCCCTATCCGACCTTAAAGAAAGCATAGAACGCCATGTGCGTAACATTCCGCATTTCTTGCTGCTTTGAACAGTCGAACATGCAATTTTACGCTTCCAGATGGTAGCTGACAATGGTGGACATCATATTCAGCATGTTTTGAAAACTTTTGTAGATTATTTATATGTTCTCAATAAAGCTATGATACGCCACTTAGGGGTGGTTTTTGAAACTCATTGTTTTTTTTTCTTCGATAAAATTCCCATCATTTCATTCTGCCATTACCCAATTTTCATGCAATTCCGCTGTATAGTTTTTGGTACAGACCGCTCGCTAATTTCAAGTTTAATTATGGACACCCTGTATATATGCATTATTGTTAATATTGTATATATATATATTGTATATATATATATTTGTATAATGCTATATTTTCAAACATCATTTAGTATTATTTATTCCTTCCTTCCCCCCAGAAATAGGTAAATAAATAATCTCGTATTGTATACAGGAGCGCACATTTACTGCTTTGCCTCAGGTGGAGAAATATGTAGGCACGGCTCTGCTATTGTGCATGGCAATGTTATAGCAAGTCTCAAAAGATTCGAACATAAAGCGTAAACATAAAAGAACATAAAAAGGGAATTAGATATATCATTAGCAGAGCCGTGCCAAGATATTTTTTCACCCGAGGCAAAAAGGTAAATGCGCGCCCCTATATATATATATATAGTGAAAATCGTTTAACACGAAACTAAGGAGACTGAAATATTTTTTCGAGTTAAAGGGTATTGCCAAGGAAGACATATATTCAACAAAATTAAGTTTATTAGAGTACATTTTACTTACATAGATATGTAAATATGTATGTGTTTGATAAAAATCGATAAAACAAAAACATCCACAAGAACTTAATTTAGTACAAAATTTTCAAGTTTTTTGAAAACCAAAACATTTGTTGAGTTTTTGGAAAACAATCTGATATCTTTCTTTGCATTGTCTTTTTTACCATTAAAATGTCAACAAATTGTTCGATGTCGTCCATTTTGTTATTCATTTCACCATTGGAATGTGAGTCTAAAATAACAGGGCATACTTTTCAAGACATTCCTTCGGATGACGTGGGAACAGGAGCTGCATTGTTCACTTCATTTACGTCGTCGGAATCTGCATCAATGATATTTTTTTAGCTTTCAACAAGCTCCAAATTGTCTTTGTCTTCCATAATTGGGGCTGTACACACATTATTATCATCTACTGCAACGAATTCTTCTATGATACAATAAGACATTCCAATAATACAGAAAGTTTTCTCAAACATTTCATTAAGTGTCGACACAGTTTCGATATCCTCGTTCTCCATCTCTTTTGGGACCAACCAAACTCATTGATTTTTACACACACTGCAAGGACTCGTCACCGAATTCCAAAGCCAACTGATGAGAAAGGAGATGTTTGTAGGGGAGGAGGGTGAAAGTAGCTTAAATAAACAAAATTGGCTCACGTCACAGGCTACTCCGAGGGTATTCCAAAGCCAAGTTAGCTTCCTTTCTACGAAACAAGCGAAATCACCTCTCTTTCATTTCACATCCTTCTTAAATATCGCCTGCGCGGTTGGTGTGTCCTGTATTTGGTTCATTCTCAGAAAGGAAATCTTTTCGTATTAAGCCATTTTCATTCCGTCTTAAAAGGAAAAAATGCATGAAAATACATAGTACGTATTACTTCGTGTTCACCGATGTTTCGCCTTAAGGGTTTTCGCTTTAAACGTATTTCACTGTATATCAAAATAGCTATATTTGTATTAAACAAAAGTAACTGCATTAAGTGAAAGTATCATAATTCTTAAAATATTTTTTAATCGTAGCTTTATAAATTCAGAAAAATAATATAGCCAATTATTTATAACTTTCCAATGAAAATGTTAAAAAAATCCTTTTTTGATAACTAAGAATTAACACTGAAATACACATTGTATTAATTTCCAGGTTTTCTTGCAGTTCTTCCTGTTGTTTTATTAATTTAAGTTGGCCGAAACTTAATTTTCCCCTAACAATAACCGACAAATTTAAAAACATAATTAAAGTAGTTTTCGAATTCGCATAGCCAATTTGGCGCCCCTTATAGTGATTCACCTGAATGAGTGAGAGAGAAATTCACCTCACTTGCCTCACTCTTGTCCCGGCTCTCGTCATTAGTCCCCTCGATAAAAGCTAATAAAGCACCATCTTCAGCTGTAAGTAACTATTGTATATGTTCAGCTACAGTCTTGTAAACTTATATTTGTGTATAATAAGTAAAGATAATTATGAGTAATTTAAAAAGTCGAAAACTTTCGCTAAAGCTGCCAAGTAATTTATTATTAGAAAAGCTATCTATTTATATATCATCTCCAAGGAAAAGAAATTTATTTAAAGCTGTGAATTATTAGAAAAAAATTTTAGTAAGTATTTTAAGTTTTAATAGTCAGTATCCAAAGTTATATAAAGTCACATATACAAAAGTTATACAAACTTATATCCAAAATTCTATGGTAGTAAAAATAATTAAAAATCTGTATAGCCAAATCCTTTAACCGTAAAAATTAAAAATTTCAAATTCAAAGTACTGAAAAAGTAGCTATTGTCATCGGTCGCAGATTAATTGACCTGTCAAGGGGAATAAACCAAGCTACTATCAATTAACGATAACCAAATTAAGTGAGTTTGCTTCTTTTTTTTTTTTTTAAATAAGAATCAAATTAGTTACTTTGTTACAGCATAAGCTAAGTACAATATTAAATTATTAGAAAGATATTAGTCTACTCAAGTCAAATTTTTTTTATCATAAACAAAATCTAAAAATGAAAATTGAAAAATTCTTTTTAACTTAAGGTATTCTTTAAGAAATGAATTACAAAAGATCCTTGTTTTAGAAAACATATGATGTGTACACAGCATGACTTCCTTTTACAGAATATTAAATTATTTCATTTAAACTTATTTCCTTCAATTTGATTAGAGATATACAGGGTGTTTATAAAGTCCCGGATCCATTTTGATGTTTAATAACTCATAAAATAATGAAGATATAAACAAACTTATGGCATTTATTGATGGAATAACTTATATATTTTCCTTTTCAGGTTTGAAAATGTTTACTTTTGTAAATATCGTCTGCGGGTGTGGTTCATTTCACATAATTTCATTTTCCAGTCTAAATATCTGTACTTTTCTAAATATCGTCTGCTTATTAATTGCATTTTTCTCTCTTTTGTTTTTGGCAACTATGAATCAACTATGGCAACAACCCCCATGAATACCGTGAGGCACAAGGGATTCTCCAAAGGTTAATGTGTGGTGTGGACTGATGCACGACCGAGACACTGCGCCTTTCTTTTTTACAGAAAAGACATTCTCATCAGTCGTATACTTAGACATGGTGGAAAACTTCGTATTTCCACAACTAGAAGAGCTGCAGCCACATGTCTTTTTGTAACAAGATGGTACACCACCTCATTGGGGTACCATCGTTCGTAGTTCTTTGAATGACCATTTTACAGGAAGATGGATTGGGCGAGGAGGTGCAATTCCTTCGCCACCCGGATCACCCGATATAACGCCACTGGACATTTTCCTTTGGGGATTTGTAAAGGACAACGTTTCCAGGAGGAGAGCGTCGAACATGGATGACCTAAAAGCCAGAATTGCAACCGAAATAGCCTTTGTGGATGCCGACATGCTTGCCGATACCTGGCGTGAAATTGACTATCGACTTGATATTCCCTGTGCGACGAAAGGGGTACACGTGGAAGTTCACTGACAAGGTTCATGAAACTTTTTGAGTCTATCTAACCATTTATGTTATTAATTTTAATCTATCTTTATTATTTTATGAGTTATTAAACATCAAAATGGGTCCGGGACTTTATAAACACCCTGTATTTCTCGTTCAATTAATTCTGTTTTCAGCTCGCGGCAAGGCAAAAATACGTAAAACCTCAAAATATCTTCATTAAAAATTGAAAAATATAGGAAAAAATAAAACACCAAATACAGTTAAAACAGTTTTAAAAAATTTTGCAATTAAAATTAGAGTTTCTATGCAAAAGGAAGCAATTCGGCCAGCGGTCAAGAAGGGAGATTTTTCGGTGCACAAAAATGTAAGTTTAATTTTGGTCCCTCTCGACAAAAAGACACGGAAGGTGCAGAAGCTTGATTCACTATTCTGCTAAGCTTCAAATGTAAACAAATATGACTGCTATGGTAAAAACTTAGGCTTAACTGCACTTAAACAACTTTTAAATTGTTGATACATTTATTCTTTCATTATTTGCAGCAGTAGTCTTAAACTAGTGGCCTGCAGGACAAATTCGGACCCCGAAGTTATTTTACATCGTCCGCAAATATTTCAATTATCTAGTTATTGTAAATTTGTTGTTTATAAAAACTGAGTTTATGTGTATGACTGCTATTAAAGGGAGAAGAGATAGAATGACTAGGGTGGAACTCTGCGCTCTTATTGCCAGGCCACGTGATTGGGTTGAGGTGGAAGAACTTCCCACAATGGAATAATCAGTAAGTTTATATCGTCAAGCCGACAAGGGGAGGGGGTTTGGTAACGTTTTATTATTGAAGGAGTTTCCAGTTTTATTAATAACTCTAAGTACTTCTTATCATTACCTGTCGTTTGGAATTCTGCATAACTTTGGAATGTTGCTTTCATAGGAAAATTCGTTTTATTGAATTAAAAGTTATAAATAAAATTACAGTAGGGGTTTTAATTAAGAAATTAACTGTTCAAGACACGTCTTTAATAAAAGGTTAAAAACTTAGAAGAACAAGGATGTCCTTTACAGAATAAATGGGAAAATGTATAATTTTGTGATTCTGTGAGTAATAAAACTGCACGTGTTTTTTGTAACAATGTTAAAAAAAGTGTAATTTTTTTTATCAAAGACTTTCGAACTTACCAGAATCGAAACACCATCAAGTGGTAAGTTGTAGTAAGATATAAGAAAGTTTATGACTATTTATGTATATACAAACATACGTATTTTCTATATGCGTGTCGAAAAGAATTAACAAGTGTTATAGGAAGAGACTAGGTTACCCTTATTTACTTTCAGTTTTTGTCCCATTCAGAACGTTTTCTCAGAAAACGTGTGAAGATTTCGTCATTTTAAGCTGCAATATTTGGTGCTGAGCTGCAATATTTGGTGCTGAGCTGCAATATTTGGTGGCAACAGTTTGAAAAGTGATACAACGCTTTTAGTGATTCAACGCAAAACGCAAAGAATAGTCCTTCAGGGGCAAAGCCCCTTTGGACTAAAAATAAAAATAAAAAATAATATTGATCTCCTCAGTTCAACGCTTCAAACAGAACTTAACAAGGGAAAAGTGTTTCGAAGCCAAAAACCAAGTTGATAAACGACTTCCGAATACAAGTTTCGTTCCTCTGAGATATTTGAGATTCAGGAACCGTAAACTACGAAATAAATTTTCAACTCAAGATAACTTTCAGTGGTTCTGAAATGCTGAAACATTTCCGGACTTGCATTCGTAACCCTTTAGACAGAAAAATTACAATATTTAAGAAGATACTCAAAAATACAGATTAAGATTCAAAATACTAAAAAATTCAAATATATATATATATATATATATATATATATATGTCGTAATATTGAAAGCACAATTTTGGACACACTGAAGTGAGACCACTGAAATATACAAGCGTAGCAATGTTGTTTAGCGTAACTTAATGCCCAGAGCGTCCATCCATTTTGAAGAAGAAGCAGTCGAGCCGGATTAAATTCCCTGTTTATTTAAATTAAAATGTGTGTCACAATTTTCATTTGGCACTCCAATCCTGCCTATTTTCGGAACATTTTACAATTTTGATACTATAGCGAAAGAAGCGATCATTGCAGCAAAAGCATCTTAGCAGCATGAAAGCGTCAACGAGAAGGGAAGAATGTCGCAGGAAGAAGGGAGAAGTTTCAGATGAAGAAAGGAAAAGTTTCAATTTCAAATTTTTGTTTACAATTACTTTGATTAGGGAACACATATCTGCTTTAAGGATTACGTAAGATTCGCATGATTAATTTGAATGACGCAATTTAGACGTGTAGCGCTATTTTTAAATAAAACTAAAAATGGTTATAGCCAATTCAATTTAGAAGTTTGCTTTCAAATCTTTTATCTCACATATATGTATATATATATATATATATATATATACATATTAAATATAAATTTATAAAATTATGTAAATGTAAATTAAATATAAATTTAGTTCCAAAAAATATAAAGGTCAATCTGTCAGGACTGTGTGTTCTGTGCATACTTTTGGCGAACATATTCGTGAAGTTGTGAAAGTCCTGATCTTGAACAGAGAGCTGAATGCAGCTATGTTCAGGGGAAGTAGTAGAGTAACTGCACGCAAGGAGGGTTTTAAAATGACCCTTTTATTAAACCACTATTTACAGCCACTTCCCAACTCGGAAGGGATAACATAAAATAATGACCGCACTTGGGTCTAAACTGAATAATCAAATAATTTAAAATAAAGTGACTAGATATTAAGTAGTCGTTGCTCACAGAGCTATAAACGCGAGGTTGGCCTCTATGCTAAACTATCAAGGGTGCGTAGCAAGATTTAGCTAATACTAACGCACTTAGATTTCTTCAATAAGTAATAGCGTAACAGCGCTAAGGCTTAGAATTTAAATACTAGCTGGTCAGGCGAACGTCGAACAGAGCCGCAGTGATCTGAGACTAAAAGCTCTCTCACACTGAGAAGTTCCTCGCTAACCTTTTAAATACAAAACTTGGCTCCACTTCAAATTAGCGTAAAGCTGAAACGCGCGCTCATTCTAACGGGAAGTTGAAATAAGAGCTCATATGAAAGAGAAATTAACATAAAACTTTGTTAGTTTAAACTAAAACCTTACAAATCTATTTTTTATCTCCCTGAAATTGGTAACAAAAACCGAGTTGCGTCTATCGAAGGGTACATATTTCAAAAAATAAGTGATCCAAAGAAAATCATAAAAAGTACCCTGCAAGAGAGTTGAAAAAAATATAAAGGGCTATACAAATGCACGAAAAATTTAATCTCCTTTGTTCAATTGCTTCAAACAGAAGTGTTTTGAAGCTTTAAACTCGGTTGATTAATGAGTTCCGAAACAATTTCACAAAAATCCAAAAGAAGTGAAATTCAATACCAATAAATTACAAAATACCCTATAAATATGTAAAATAAAAATTAAAGAAATGAGAAATGCTAGAATCTAAAAATTACAAAAACCAGAAAACATACAAAAACTAGAAAAAAGTAATACAAAAGAAGAGGAATTCAATCAAATCTGATATAGCGTTATCAAGAGGAGGATAAATCAGACATAACTGCAATCCCCCTTCCACTTGAAAACTACTGCATCCATAATTAGCTGATGAACCATTCTAAAGTATTTAATTATAACACATCATCCAAAAATTTTGAAGTCCAGCCCGACGCAGCATTAAGTAGGATACTGCGCGGAAATACTTGGAATAATTTTGTTTTCAAATAAAAAAGTGTTTTGTGATACTATACATTTAAATTTTCTTCAGATACATGGGAACTACAGCCAAACTAAACAAAAAAAGTCTGAAAGCTTTCAGATTTACGCCCAAACGGGCTTTGTCCCTGAAGGACTATTGTCCTTTTCCGATTTTGCTTCGGAAACATTAAATGTCGGTTCACTTTTCGAACTGTTGCCACCAAATATTGCAGCCCTGTATTATATTTAAAGAAAATAAACAATGATGAATGTGCATAAATATATGTATGTTTCTCGCATTGTGATAAAACGACGATACCTAGAGACATCGAATTTTGAATGACGTAATCCTGCTGCGAATATGGGCATCTGGAAGATCAAATTTGAAATTTGGAATTTGTTTTATTATCGATTTATATTTTGTAAAACATTAACGAATTTTTGGTTAACGAACTCCAGGATTTCAAAGCGAGCCATGGCAAAGTTGTACAGAAAAAACATTTTTATCTCCAGCGCGTGAGACTGTGTATCGGAAATTCCAAAGATAGGCTCAGTTTCAAATTATTTTGTGATACTGTTCTTTAACTGAATTTTATGGCTTAAGGGCGAAGAACATGATATTTAATAAATGAAGGTAACACACAAAATGTTAAAGAAACGCCCCTTTGGACGTAATTTAAAATCTGAAACATTTCAGATTTTCTTTTTTTCTTTTTCTTTTTCTCTTTTTTCATTTACATACACATACACGTTTCGAGAGCATTTGGGCTAATTCTCCTTCGAGCTAAAAATATTTAAAAACAGCCTATCTTTAGAATTTCCGAGACAGTCTCGCGCGCTGCAGATAAAAATGTTTTTCTCATACAGTGCTGCCACCGCTTGGTTTCAAATCCCTGAGTTTGTTAAACAAAAATTCGTTAAAGTTTTACAACATATGAAACACACAATAAAACAAATTCGGAATTCAAAATTCGCGGTTCCAGGTGTCCATATTCGGGTGGAGGACTACGTTATTCGAAACTGGATGGTTATAGGTATCGTTGTTTCTTCACAGTGCGAAAAACGGGCATACATTCATCCAAATTCTTCAGTATTTAATTTCTTTTAAGTATAATACCGGACGATAATATTTGGTGGCAACAATTTTAAAAGCGATTCAGAATTTCGTAGTGATTCAACGAAAATCCCATTTTGAGATTAATAACCCTTCTGAGCTAACGCTCTTTTGGACTAATAAATCTAATGCTAAATTTCAGTTAATTTTAAAATTATACTATTCAAATACAGAAAATTACATTCAGTATACAGCAATTAATTTGTAAACATCCGCTATTACGTACTTTCAACTTTTTCTCTACACCAGCCGAGATACGCTCAGAAAACTCCGTTAATTTCTTAGTACGTGCATTCACGCGAGAGATGGTTTCTTTGGCAAGATTTCAGGACAATGTGTTTAATCTTGTGGCTGGATCCCTGGTGTGTTGAATAATGGGAGCTTTGCTCACCAGACAGAGCTGTGAGTCTGCTTGACATTCGAGTTAACTTCTTGGCAGATGTGAATTAAGCGTCCGCGGTTGGCAGGCAGATACTTTTTCTCTCGATAGTGCGAGAAAGCGAAACTTTAATCAAGTCTGCAACCGCTTTCAGGACAGCTTGACAAAGTGGCTTGCACTGACTCTAACTTCCATCTAACAGTAAGAATATATATGCCACAATTTGGAATCAGTTGAACCCCTACGCACTCTTTTTTTTTCTTCTTATTTCTTTGTAAAAGCAGTTGGGAGACGGGCAAGCCAGAATCATGTCAAACTGCAGCGTGAAGAAGCCATTGTAGACCACAGGGCTCATATCGTCATAAAGGTGGAGCAAATCCTTTGACGAACGCGGATCGCATATACACGTTGTCTTAATTGATGCCATTTAATTTGTCCAAATCTATAATTAATGCGTTGTTGAGCATTCATTCGTCAACAATAAATATTTGCTGGCATCAGCTCTGGCCAGAAATAAATAGCAAATTTAAATTATTTTCCTCGATTAAAAAGGAAGCCAAAGGAAATCGACCACATTGCAAAAGCAACTAACAATGAAGGAAATCCAGGTATGGAAGAAGTCGAAGAAGAATGAATCGAGAAATGACGAATAAAAAATTGTATGATCTTATAACACCAGCCGATAGTGAAAGCCGTGTCTATAAAGACGATACATCGCCTTTAATATACAAGAAATTAAACGTGTAGAGGCATTAGGTATTTTAGAAGTAGGAGATGTGAAAAGTGAGCAATGCCTTCGCTGGGATTCGAACCACGGACCTCTCGAATGCGCGCCCAG
>KK118740.1:262798-346531 GCA_000611955.2 Stegodyphus mimosarum | reverse complement strand
GTGAAGAAGGCGGGAGAAATACCTTATATAATCCCCCTTTTAAAGGGCGACTGGAGATTAGGGGACCCAATCGCCAAATCCCGGTGGTGGAGAATCATCACCCACCACTTTTTTTTTTGTTGTTTGTTGTTGTTCGGGCGCCATTGTAGAGACATTAGGTATTTTAGAAGTAGGAGATGTGAAAAGTGAGAAATGTCCTCGCCGGGACTCGAACCACGGACCTCTCGAATACGCATCGAGCGTGCTCTCTACACGACGAAGGCGGGAGAAATACCTTATAAACGAATGGTTAAAAAAGGCAAAAAACTACTTGATTTTGCAATGATGATTGACCCAAACGAACAAAGGAGGGAATACTTTGTGGAGGCATTGAAAAAAAAACCTGTTCTCTTTACAGCGAAGTTTTTAAAGCGCTATATTAGTCATTGTCCCTAGCAAAAATCATCAACTTAAAAAAATAACAATAATTGTAGAATGTATTTATTAAGCAGGAATAAAAATACTTCCAGTTAACATTTGCTGATTTTTTTCCCTTTTAATTAAAATGCTATTTTAGGTTTATTTAATTTATACATACTTCCTCAATCTGAATTATATTCAACGTATTTTCGCCACAGAAAATTAACTTTGCTGAACGAGATTTTACCATACACAATATATTAATGACGTAAACACCGCTTTCGGCAATGATTTACTTTATATGATGTCCTTTAAAATCTAGAACTTTAATATTCTTTAAAAATTTCCCCATAATAAAAAAATCGCAGTCAGCTCTTTGTACAAAATGCGATGCTCAGGACATATGACCTAAACAGCATATTTTATTAAATGTTATTTTTATCCCAAAAGGGCTTTAGCTATGGCTATTAGTCTAGAAATGGGATTTTACGTCGTCCATTATAAACGGCGAATAACTTTTCAAATTGTATATTATTTTTAAAGAAATTAAATAGTGTAGAATCTGCATGAATAATGAAGAATCTGCATGAATGTTTCTCGTAACCTAGAGCCATCCAATTTTGAATAGCGTAGTCCTCCACCCGAACATGTGCACCTAGAATCCCGGGTTTAGAATTTTGAATTTCATATTTAGGATTTTATAAACCTTTGATGAATTTTTATTAACAAACTCAACGATTTTAAATCGAATGTTGTTCAGAGTTGCAATACTCTAGGAAATAAAGCAGTCTTATCTCCAGCGTGTGAGACTGTATATCGGAAATTCTAAAGCTATGTTGTTTTTAAATATTTTGTGATTTCACTGTTGAATTGAATTGTATGTGGAGTAACACAAAAAACATTAATAATAAAAAGACAGAAATGGAGTTTAGCAGTCCATCTTACTAAGAAAACTGAATATTGATATGATGAGTTGAAAAGACTGTCGTCCAGACGGTAGAATGGTTAGGGGAGCCTACTACAGTACCGAAGGGTCCGGGTTCGAATCCCAGAGAAGACATGGATGTTTGTAAATGTATAGTGTCGGTGCGGCATGGTGGCACTCTAAATATGCGGCGAGCCGAAAGTCCTCTCGTGTGGTTTGGTGGAAGAGGAAATGGGTGGGAGATCCCCGGGGTGCTCTTCCTCAGAATTGGGGGTGGAAAATAGAAGTCCAACCTCTCTTCGGAGTAGGCTCTGGCAACCATTGTTCCATGTGTTAATGGACACAACAACAATTGAAAAGACTGAAAAAAATATAAAAGTATTATGCCAGCACTTTGTACGTCGTCGGGAATTTCAAAACATGCTGCTGTACTGCTTTTAAAACTTTTGCAATTTTGTTTTTCAACTGTATATGGCATAAGTGCGAAATGCTTAATAATAAAGCTAAAAAGACAAAAGAAATTGCTTTAGCAGCAGTAACTGCAACAGCAGACTGGTAGATAGAGTGAAATCAGTGAGAGTGTAAAAAACATTAACAAACCTTTTGGGGTGACCCTTAAAATCTGAACTCTTTATATTTTGTTTTTTTTTTTTCATTCACTTACTTTTTTTTTCACCTGAAATGATACCACACTCGTCTTAATACCGTTATTTTCAGCAAATATAGAAGAGAAAATTCTCTCCCTGTAATAGAATTGCTAATCATTCCTATAAGCAATTGATTTAAAAAGTGTTGGTAAAAATTAGAACAGATTTTACAATACCAAAAATGTTAATATTTTCATTACACCAGATAAAAAATTAAAAAATAATTTTTCCCCAAAAAGCATATTAAACTTCGTTTTACATTTAAAAAAAATATGTTCTAATTTTAGTATTTTGCTTTGATGTATTTATTCTAAGCTTTCATTCACTTCCCTTAGTATGTCATCGAGTTCTAACCTACATACTGACAAGATATCAAATTTCACTTTTGTAAACACATTGTTTTTAAATAGCAATGCAGTGTGTTGAAGTATACTACGTTTCGCTTTCTTTACGAACATAAAACTTCGTAACGACTTGGTAGTGAATTATCAAATATGTCTTATAAGTACCACAGAGACAGGGAAAAGGTGTAAAGGACCCTTTTATTTGAATCAAAATAAAAGTTAACAGACGGCACCAACTCGTGCTTACAAAAGCCAACAACTGCGGCTTAAATCCAGGATAATGAATTAACTAAAATTAAGAAAAACAAATTAGCCTAACGGCACAACTAGAGTAACATGCAAGTTGGCTCTAACCTAAGGTCGGCGTAACAAGTTTTACAGCGAGAATAACGCAGCGCTCCGGAATACTACTAGCAAGAGAACAATGTGGCCTTCAGCAGACAGAAAACGCTCTGATTCTACCCTCTAAAACCTTCTTTTAAATTCTATCACCTTTCTGCCTCATTCGAATACACACGAACTATAAATTACATTCTGGCATGAAAATGGGAATAAGGATAATAGGAAAGCTGATTAATATAAAATGACCGGTTAAAGAATTAAAACAGTACTTTAACAGTGATTTCTTTTTTATCAAAATTTGACGTAGTTCCTTTTTATCAAAATTTTTGTTTAACCTGCAAACTAAAATGCTCAGAAATTTACTTTGTGCATCATCAGATAGAGCGAAAAAAATCTTTTAAATGAAGTTTATATAAAAATTTTATTGCAATCTCTGATTTTTTGGCGAATTTCAGAAAACTGCTCGATTTTTTTCCACTATTTCAGTTTATATAATTTTAAAGTTTCAACATCTAAACATGTATTGGTTAAAAAATTCCAACTCTTCCCAGATTTCTCTCATTCAGACAAACTTTTTGTTCTCTTTTAAAACCAGAATGATAAAAAAGTATTAATGAATGATTTTCTTTAAAACAAATTGCTACAAAATGCTACAATTTGACACAAAACTGCTTTTTCCTTCGGCGCTGCTGGAAAATATAGTTTTTTCATAAGTTTTTTATACATTTTTCTCAGCATTTCCCTTTAAGAAATAGTTCTCATAATTTTATTGGCGAATACAATGTTATATTCTTTTGTGGGACTTTAAAATTCTAATATCTAAAAATGTATCTCTTATAACGATCTGAAGAGTTTGATAATTTTTAGAAAAATTATTGGTAATATTTTGGGCAAAGGGTTAATGGTTACGAATTAAACACTTCCGGAAGTGGTGAAAACTGCTGATCTAAAGAATGTCATAAGGAATAGTAATATTTTTAAAAGTGACTTTAAATTATTATAAACACACTAACGTACAACTGCTTATGGATGACTGAAAAATTTGTTGTACATACATTCATTTACCGAAGAAGTTAAAAATTTCAGAATTTTACTGCATGCATCATCGAACAGAGCGAAAAAAAAAAACGATCTTCTAAATGAAGATTATAGCAGATTTAAAGTAATTTGTGATTTCTTTCTGCAAAATCGTTGAACGTTTTCGATCATTTGACGTCAAAATTATTGGAAATAAAGAATGATTTTTCGTTGTTGATTTTGAATTTAATAATTTGTTTGATGACGAGTCGTTGAAACTAAACAGATAAAAATTTTTAAAAATATTATAAGGTATTTCTCCCGCCTTCTTCGCATGCTTTCGTGGTGTAGTGGTCAGCACGCTCGACGCGTAGCCGAGAGGTTCGTGGTTCGAATCCCGGCGAAGGCGTTGCTCATTTTTCATCACTCCTGCTTCCGAAATAACCTAATGTCTCTACAAGTGGCGCCTGAATTAAAAGGTGGTGGATGATGATTCTCCACCACCACGATTTGGCGATGAGGGCCCCTAATCCCCAGTCGCCCTTTAAAAGGGGGAGTATATAAGGTATTTCTCCCGCCTTCTTCGCATGCCTTCGTAGTATAGTGGCAGCACGCTCGACACAGAGGTCCGTGGTTCGATTCCCGGCGAAGGCGTTGCTCATTTTTTATTTTTCTGCTTTAAAAAATATCCTAATGACTCTACAATATTAATAAAATATCTCATAAAATAAGTTTTTATTTAAAACTATATTTCTCCCGCCTTCTTCGCATGCCTTCGTGGTAGTACTCAGCACGCTCCACGAGTATTCGAGAGGTCCGCGGTTCGAATTCCGGCGAAGGCGTTGCTCATTTTTCATGATTCCTGCTTCAAAAATACCTGGCGCCCGCACTAAAAGGGTCGTGGATGAAGATTCTCCACCATCAGTATTTGGCGACTGGGTCCCCTAAAAACCCAAGTTGCCCGTTCAAAGGGTGAGTATATACGGTATTTTTCCCGCCTTCTTCGCATGCCTTGGTGGTGTAGTGGTCAACACGTATTCCAGAAGTCCGCGGTTCGAGTCACGGCGAAGACGTTGCTCATTTTTTATCACTTCTGCTTTCAAAAAACCTAATGTCTCTAGAATTCTAATACATTTAATGACCTAAAAATAGAAAAGTAATTTATCGCATAGTTTCATGGGTTCGAGCTATTAAAATATTCGCTTTATAAAATTCATATACAGTTCTATACAATGAATAACAAAGTGTAAGTGCGTAAATAACGAAACCTAATAATCGAATTGTTATGTCAAAAGTATACGTCATTAAATTTACCGAAGACGTTCGCACACGTTTTAGACGATTTTGCTTTGCTGAAAAAAATTCACAATTCATAAAGGGACTTTTGCATAGCGTTTGTAGACAATCCAACAATAATGACCCTTTTCTCAGTTAAAATGCTGTATAAATAAGTTGGAAGGTTTATCCTAAGTTTATAACAGTCACTTTAGGTTTATTACACTTTCCTGTCTCTCCTAATTTCAGCTTACAACTTCCTACCAGAATGTGTTTTCAGAAACGCGTTTAATGCAAATGAGTAAGAGTAGTATTTAAGCCGATGTTTCACTGACTTACAGATCCAGAGTTTCTGACTAGCGCGCGTTTGCCTTTGGGCTACATCTCTCTCTAAGCTATTATTACGCTCGGCCGTACTTCAGGCCCTCGATAGCTTCGCCTTTTTAATTGAGATTTAGGGGCGAATTACTTAGAATTCTAATAGCTTCGGCTATATCTTTTAGTTAAGCACTAGTTAAAACTTCAATCAATCAAACAATCAATCTCTCAGTAAATGTAAACTGTACTATGAAATGTGTATGATATGTACCATGCAAGTATTAATTAATAATTAAATTCTTAGAAATGTAATCTGTATTATGTAATGCGTGAACTATGTACAATGCAAGTCTTCTCAGTAAATATAAGCTGTACTATGTAATGTGTATAATATGCACCATGCAAACCTGTAAACAATAATGAATGCGTAGTGTTAAACTATGTGTTAACCTAAATACCTAAGATGTAAAGTACCTTTAACATAAGTATTAATCAATCTCTCTGTGTGTAATATGTACCATGCAAGTCTGTAAATAATAATGAATGCATAGAGTTAACCTAAGTATCTAATCATGTATAATTAACGTAAATATTGAACCTTATGGATGCAAGGAACCTTAAACATAAGTCATATTCAATTTCCTTGTAAATGTAATGTGTAATATGAAATGTGTGAAATATGTACCATGCAATATGAATGTAAATGCACCATGCAAGTATGAATAAGCAAGTCCGAATATGGTACGGCATGTGTAATAGTCATGCAGGTCAGAGTATGGCAATATGTACTATGCAAGTCTGAATGGGTAGCGATAACCTAAGTACCTAATTATGTCATTCTAGATAAAGGCGGGCGTGGTGCTCATACCAGTTAACCGTAACGGTAGAGGGATAGTGCCCACGTCCTCCGTCACTCACTAGTTAAAACTTTAATTCTTATTAATTTGAGTTCAAGCCCAAGTGGAGGCTTTTCTGTGCGCTTTGTGATAGGAGCCGACTGTGTTAAATCTTATTTTGAGCAATAAAGGGTAATTAACCCTTCTTGAGTCTTACGTCTCTGTTCACACACCCAAGCGATTATTCGCTTATCGGTGTAAAAGGGTTCCTACATTTAACTGTCAAATAAAAGGGTAAAACACCACACGTTCCAAAAATACGTAAACATTCTCGGTGGAATTCTCTGTAGAGTGTAACCCGACAAAGTATTTATATGTTTCCACCTTTGTTTTCATTAAATTAGTTAAATATTATTGCTATTTCGAAGGCTCTTTGTTTGATCGTTTAATGTTATCATTCGGTTAATGTCATCAAAATAGCAGTGAACAAGCATAATCAGCCATTAGCCGGGATATACTCTATTCGCATAGATTTCCCCTCTCGTTTCTCGGACGATAAGTAAAAGAAGGAAAGAATACGGTTATGGGTTCTAAATGAAATGCATTTAATGTGCCTGTATTCTCTGCTTTATCAAGCGTAGTATGAGCAGCCAAATACATAATCTTTTCATTTAATGATATTCGTTAGGATATGATGAAATTAGGAGACATATTTTAAAGAACAAGTTTCTTTTAACCATTGAATAAATTACCAGCAATGTAAACAGTTAAAAGCACGCTATGTATTCAGACACCACGCACGACACTGGCTCAAATACTTCTACTTTTCTGCCAGTGCTGCCATAGGAGCAGCTAACAGTAAACAAACTGAAATAATACGCATTTGCTCTTTTGATCGAAGCTCCGGAGGGTGGAGGGCAGACAAATCCAGACGCTGATTGCCAGCTCGGTTCTCTCGTTTTATATATACATGTTTGAATAACATTTTGCACGAGGCAACCAAATTGTGATTGCTTTTCATTAAGTGAAGCAGGAAAATGGGCACGAAAGACACACCAGAGGGGGGGACGACCCGAAGTGTGACAGTTATTTATTGGACACGATTCATTATGTATCAATGCCACTCTAACAAATTAAGTTCCATTTATGGATACAAACAAAAGTAGTAAAAATGTGCCTCCGCCAGAGGACGATCAACAAATTTACGTGGATGGCCTGGCACGACATGGACTTCGAGGTGCCACTCTCTTTTATTTATTCTTTTGAAAGGGAAATTTGTAGGGAATTCGAAGGGAAAATGCTTTGTGGTTTCACGCTTCAATATTTATTATCATTTGGCGGGTATTCTACGGCAAAAGAGAAGCTGTTTGTTTACTCCAAAGCGTACTTAGAAGTATTGTAATAACGTTTTAACGCTCTTTAAATGTCGTTCAATTTCCTCTGCTGTTTTATTATTTAGTTTTTTGCCGCTATCGTCACATATTTTAACTTATTTAACCATTTATGGGTTTTGTTGCTATTCAAAAGCTCCTTTAACCATCATAAAATTTGCATTAAGTAGCTATTTTGTTTGTTCTTACGTAGCGTAAATAGTAATTAAAAAACAGGAAAAATATATAATGATTTTTAATGACTCTAGAATTAAATATCTTACGCTTGCCGAAGATAACTCTCCGTTGTGTTGAAGATTAAAAAAAAAATCATTTCGGGCAGTGGCAACACATTTCTTTTGAATAGCTGATTTTTGTTGATTAAAACTGAAAGAAACAAATATTTGGCTTTGCCGGGTGGCAGCATATTTCTTTTTAATCGCCCAGTTTTCCGATTAAATTTCAAACTTAGCCGAGTCCCAAACGGTCGCTTTTATATCGTTTAGTCACTTAACCAAATTTCCATTGAATTAGCTCAAAATATGAATTTTTTTAAATAGAATAAGAAATTAAAAATATAAAAAATAAAAAGTAAAAAATAAATAAATAAAAAAATCTCAAAGGTTTCAGATTTTAATTACGTCCAAAGGGGCGTTTATTTAACATTCTGTGTGTTACCTTTATTTGTTAAATACCATGTTCTTTGCACTTAAACCATAAAATTCAGTTCAACAGCAATATCGCAAAATAATTTTAAATTGAGCATATCTTTAGAAATTTCGGTACACACTCTCACGCGCTAGAGATAAAAATGTTTTTCTGTACAACGTTGGTATTGCTGGCTTTGAAATCTTTGAGTTTGTTAATGAAAAATTCGTTAAAGTTTTAGAGAATATTGTTACAAATTTCACATTTATTTGGCTATTTATTTAGAATTGTAATTAAAATTACTTTTTACTTTCCCGTGCAACGCAGACGATTTTTGAAGAGAAAGCTACGTCAAAAAAAATGAAATAAAATAAGCAGTAAATTGAAATGTGAAACGACGCAAAATGCCAAAACGAAAGTAATAGTCCTTCGGAATTCAAATCCCTTTGGACTAAAAAAGAAAATCTGAAAATATTCGGATTTTATATTACCCCAAAATACTTTTTTTTTAAAGTTTTGTGTGTTATCTTTATGTTTAAAGATTTGTGTGTTACCTTTATTTATTTAATATCATATTCTTCGCATTTAAACCACAAAATTCAATCCAACAGCAACATCGCAAAATATTTAAAAGAGCATATCTTTAGCATTTCCAATTACACAGTCTCGTGCGCTGGAGATAAAAAATGTTTTTCTTTCCCTTTCCTACAGTGGTTGCCATTGCTCGCTTTGAAATCGTTGAGTTTCTTAGTCAAAAACTCTTAAATACTTTACCATGAAATAGATAATAAAACAAATTCAGAATTTCACAGTTGGGCTTCCAGATGCCTATATTCGGGTAGAAGTACGTTATTCAAGATCTGATGGATCTAGGTACTATTTTTTTGTCACAATGAACGAAATATATATACATTTATGCAGATTATTCATTATTTCATTCCTTTAAATATAATGCAGGGCGATAATATCTGATGGCAACAATTTCAAAACGATTCACCGTTTATAGTGAGTCCACCCAAAATGCCAAAACGAAATTAATAGCGTTTCTGAGTTAACGCTCCTTTGGGCTAATAATTAAAAATCTTATTTTATAATACTACCACAGGGGCTTTATATTGTGTGTTATCTTTATTTATTAAATATTCACGTTCTTTGTACTTAACCATAAAATTCAAATCAACAGCAATATCACAAAAAAAAAAAAAATCCTCGTGCAAAAAAATTCCGTACTTGAAGGTGCACGCTATGTTAATGTCAATGGAACGATTTAAAATCGTTGAGTTTCTTAATTAAAAACTCATAAATACTTTATAAAATATGAAACAAATAATACAATAAATTCCATATTCCAGATTTGGGCTTCCAAATGCCCCTATTCTGGTGGAGGATTACGTTATTCAAAATTGGATGTCTCTAGGTACCGTTGTTTTCTCACAGTGTGAGAAACATACATACCTTCATGCAGATTCTATATTTAATTTCTCTGAATATAACGCAGGGCTCTAATATTTAGTGGCAACAGTTTGAAAAGTGAAACGACGTTTTATAGTGAACCACCGTAAAATGCCAAAAGGAAATTAATAGCCATTCTGATCTAGCTCTCCTTTGGTCTAAAAATTAAAATTCAAAATTCATTCTTCGAGGGTACCTGTTCAGGTAGAAAACTACGTGTTCGAAATCTGGTGGCTCTGAATGTCGCCAGTTTTCCACAGTGCGATGAGCAAACATACATACATATGCAGAGTTTCTTCAGCTTGATTCGACTTGATTTGACCTGACAAAAGTGGCATTTTGTCACTGTTAGTTCATTCTACAGGTATGTTGCAGCTTAGTCGACTTGGAGCGCTATACAAAGGAACAGTGAGTTTTGATTGTGAAAACTCATTATAGTAACAGTAAGTGTTATGCACAGGGGTTACGAAGTTTCGTATAGTCTTTTCACTTTAAAATGAAAGTTAAAATGAAGTTAAATGGACTAATAGAAAAACTAGTTGCAGAATGATAAAGAAATGTGATTATTATGATTAACAAGATAATTCTTAGAATAAAGGTAAAAAAGGCTTACCTTTTCTGACGATCTTCTTTGTCGTTCTTCTCCAAAGGTATATCCGAGAATATATTTATTAATTGCACACATCAAAGGCACTACTCATCTAAAAAAAAAGAGGCTTCTAAGATACGTTTAATTTACATTAGTAACTAATTACATACACGACACAAAGAGAAGACACTGGGTTACAACTTTAACTCAAATGTCCATTAAGATTTCTAAAGTTCAGTTGCTGTTTCATTTTGGCTGCGCGCATGCGCAAATCACGTGGTGTTGTTAAGAGTTTTAACGACGAGACTTTCAACACACTCCTACCTTTAAATTTGCTGACAAGTCAAATTTAAAACTGAAACCTTTTTTTCGCTCTAAATTTCCACAATAGAATTCTTTCCCGATAATCTTCTGTAGTTTGAAACTCTTCATCTAATTCTTCTGGTTTTAAAACACTTTCGATTTCAGAATCAACCATCTTAAGGAATTCAAACTTATCATGCAACAATTCTAAGTCTTCTTCTAGCAACTTTATATCAACAGAAGACTTATCTGGTTCTAATTTTCTTAAGAACTCTGTTAATGGACGTTCTCAAACCACCTCTCTTTTTCTTTAGCAATACCTTCTAGCGACATGTTTACATATAGCATATAAATTTTTAAGAATTCAATAAGTGCCTTTCAAATTCAAAATACATAAAATCAACAATATCAGTCAATCTTCAATTAATTCGCTTTCTTCGCGGCACGGGATGCCAAAAAATACTGTTATGATTAACAAGATAATCATGCGCAGAATAAAGGTAAAAAAGGCTTACCTTTTTCTGACGATCTTCTTTCTCGTTCTTCTCCAAAGGTATATCCGGGAATATTTTTATTAATTGCACACATCAAAGGCACTACTCATATCAAAAAAGAGAGGCTTCTAAGATAATAAGACGCGTTTAATTTACATTACTAACTAATTACATACACGACACAGAGAGAAGATACTGGTTACATATCAAACTTCCATTAAGAGTTCTAAAGTTCAGTTATAGTTCTGTTCCATTTTGGCTGCGCGCATGCGCAAATCACGTGGTATTGGTAAGAGTTTTAACGGCGAGAGTTTCAATAGTGATGTTCGGCAGCAGATATTAAAATTTAATGTTTACGATGCAGACGATTTTCGGAAAACATCGCAATTGTGCAAAACAATGCTACTGCGAGTTCCAAAGAATACAGACTTAAAAGAGTTGAGAGATTTAAAGCTGAACGTCTCATTAATCTCCTGCATAACCAGATACGTGAGAAAGTGATAACGACTTTCATCGAGAGAGTACGATTCTGTAGAAAAAATTGTAGAAGGCATATGCTAGATATTACTCTTTATTCTTAACTAGAAATATTTATATGTTATAAATACGTAAATATGTAGCATTCATTATTTTAATTAACCAAATTATTTTTAGTTTGAACTTTCCTATCGAATTCTCAAAGTTTCAGTTGCTGCCCGAATTTAGCGCGAGTGAGATATTTATGCAAATCGCATATATCTGTTAGCAATTTAAAAGGCAGGAGTTAACGAGGGGAAAAATAGTGCCTTGGATTTATCGCCGTAAGGCTGTGCGCGCCAAGATTTCCTCTGTCTACTGAAAGTTCGCCTTCATAGGCAATTTGCAATTACCAGTGTTTGCTAGTGAAATTCGCATAATTGCATTTCACTAAGAGTTAAGCTTCCCTCGCCGTCCTACTTAGACTTTAGTTAGGGAATTGAATTTGTTAACACACCTTATTTTCATATTATTTTAGTTCAGCCCAAGTAGTGGCTTACTCTCAATTGGAAGAGTTGTAAATATTTGAATTAAAGGGTCACTTTTAAACCCTCCTCCTGACTTTGTAGTTTTTCAACACTAAAGGACATAGCCTAGATCTGCTCACTGTCCTCCACATAAGGTTTCACAGTTTATGCTCACGAAAAGAGTCAAGAGATTGAAGGAGAAACCTTACACTGGCGCCCGAACAATTAAAAGGATGGAAGGAAGTTGGAATATGCCTACTACATCCCAAAATCCAGCTGCAATGCCTGATGGATTTGGATTCATAGTGGAAACCATCAGAGCAGCCATGAAGCCGGCAGTAGTTTTTGATGCCAGAGGACCTGTGAACACATTCCTGGAAAAGTTAGAAGCGCATTTTTTGCTGTATCCAGTTCCGGAACATCAGAAGGTCATATTAGCGACAGGAGCATTGAGGGGCCAAGCAGCGACCTGGTATAAGTGCATCGGAAAATGTCTGCTGGGAGAACCAGGAACGCCGACTTACACGTACGAGAATTTTAAACTAGCAATTTTGAGAGCGTTTCCTGTGGTTAAAGACCGTGCGAAACTCGAAGCTGAGTTGTTTAGCAAGTACCAACAGCGGGTGGATGAACTATCGGAATTTATTTTGAGAAAAATACAAGTCTTTAAATTATTGTATGGCACGAGGCCGGACCCGGAGATTATCCAGATAATCCTGCCCAGATTGTTACCATCGATACAAGATTTCATGGAGCTAAGAAATCCCGTAACGCTGGACAAGCTGTTTGAACTCGCCGTACAATTCGAGAGCCGGCGAGCGGCCGAAAATCAACGGAGACAATCGTATGAACAGCGGCTGCAGGGGAACCAGAATGCCGAAGGAAGAAACAGACGATGGCCGAGAACTACTGGTACCAGTCAAAATGCGAGCGGTCAACCGCGCCAAGTACAGCGCCAACAAAATAATTCCAACTACGGAAGAAAATCATTCTCCCCAGGCAGAAGCCAGCAACAGAAGAAAACACCCGCAAAGCATTTAAACTACTAAGGAATATTGCGGGGAAGGGGGTGCAATGTTCCGAGGAGAAGAAAAATCCCTCTGAAGTACAGCTAAATACGGTCATGGTGAGAAACATTGAATTACCGAGACTGCAGTTACTAATTAACAACGTACCCGCTACAGCTCTGTTGGATACCGGCGCTCAAGGAAGCTGTTTGGCAGAAGAATTTTTTAAGAAGCACTTTCGTAGATATCGTCTGCATAGCGTGGAAGGAATGAAGGTGGTAGCAGCCCAAGGAAAAACGTGTCAATGCATGGGAAAAATCGAGCTGTACATCAAAATCGGCGAAGAACAAAAAAAAATTATGTTTCTTGTAGTGAAGAACCTCCAAGCATCGGTTATTTTAGGAACAGATTTCTTTGCAGCTGTGGATGCGAAAATCGATTTTGAAAACTCCACCTTGCAAGTAACCATGGACCCAGTTAAAAAGAAATCAACACCTCCCCCTGAAGTGGATTTAAGCCATCTAACGCCCGAAGAACAGGACAAGTTTCGGGAGTTGGTAAGTAATTTCGCTGATTTATTTGATGATATTCCAGGATTCACCCAGATCGTAGCACACGAAATTAAATTAACTACGGATGAACCTATACGTCAGCGTCCTTACAAGTACGACAAAGTTAAGGAGGAAATAATAAAATACCATATTGATGAAATGTTAAGAAACAAAATAATAACTCCTATTTCTAGTGCATATGCGAGTCCGGTTGTTTTATGTAAGAAAAATAATGATTTGCCGTTAACTGATCCATTAAGGTACAGGTTCGCTATTGACTACAGAAAGCTTAATAGTATAACAAAATTTCCAACTTACCCACTTCCGGTAATTGATGAAATTCTAAGAAGTATTAAATCGACAAAATACATAACCACCCTAGATTTGACATCCGGATATTTTCAGATAAGCATAAAGCCGGAAGATGTTCACAAAACAGCATTCATAACAAAATACGGTACATATGGCTTTTTGCGTATGCCTTTTGGATTGTCGGGAGCCCCGGCCACGTTTCAGAGGTGCATGGACAAAATTTTAAGGCCGGTAATAGGAAAAAGTACATTTATTTATCTTGACGATATAATTGTTACTTCAGAATCGCTGGAAGAACATATTAAAGACCTTCGAGAAGTCTTTACTCTTTTGAAAGATGCAGGACTTAAAGTGAACATTAAGAAATGTAAATTCGCGGCAAAAGAACTCAAATATTTAGGGTACAAAATTTCTCAAAGGGGGATCGAAACAGATAAATCTAAAGTTATAGCAGTGAAAAATTACCCAATTCCGAATACAGCCAAAAAGTTAGCGACTTTCTTGGGTATGTGCTCATATTATAGAATTTTTATTAAAAATTTCGCAGAAATTGCTGAACCATTGTTAAAGTTGAGAAGGAAAAGAGTTCGTTTTGCGTGGTCTTCAGAAGCAAACGCCGCGTTTGAGAAGTTAAAAGAATCTTTAATTAATGCACCGGTTCTAAAGTTCCCAGAGAAAGACAAGGGTCTAGAAATTTATGCAGACGCATCAGATTACGCAATCGGAGCCGTGTTAACACAAAATAGAAAAGCGATTGCCTTTTTTAGTCGTACATTGAATGATACGCAAAGAAATTATTCGGCAACGGAGCGTGAAACTTTAGCAGTGCTCGCAGCTGTTCAAAAATTTTGTGTATATTTTGGGAGTTCTCCCGTAACAGTATATTCAGATCATGCGGCAGTTACCAGATTATTTTCAGGAAAGAATCTTTCGCCACGCTTAATTCGGTGGACCCTAAAGTTGCAAGAATTTAATCTCATTATCAAACACACACCGGGAAAAGACAATGTAGTGGCCGACGCATTATCTAGAATAAAGTTAGACGAGAACGGCGAGAAAGTAAAAATAGCGATGCTTCAGGCAAAGGTCATTGACTCTCGAGAGACTGTAATAGAAGAAATTGCTAGGGATCCCGAATTCGGAAATATTTATAATTATTTAAAAGACCCAGATAACTTCCAGCATATAGACATTAATGCAATACGAAGCAGAGCACAGAACTATGAAATCATTGATGGTCTCTTATTTTATACTAAAGTTACGAATCAAAATAGTGAATACAGACCAGTCATCCCGGCCAAATTAATTTTAAGTATCTTGCAAGAGCTCCACGATTCGCCTGTCTCGGGCCATTTTGGAATTAGAAAAACAATACAACGCGTACGCGAGGCGGTATATTTTCCGCAATTACAAAAGATAGTTAAAAATTACTGCCAGACTTGTCACACGTGTCAGATAAATAATGACGTAAATTTCCGCCCGGCCGGGTTATTAACTAGTATTGAGTCTAGGTTCCCCAATGAAATAATTGGTATTGACCTCTTAGGCCCCTACCCCAGGAGTCATGTAAATAAGGCACGATTTTTATTAGTCATTGTGGATCATTTCAGTAAATGGGTTGAGTTGATACCACTTAAGCGGGCTTCAGCAAAAGTCGTTGCAGATTCGTTTTTGAACAAATATATTTTAAGATATGGATGTCCAGCGAGGGTGATTAGCGATAATGGTCCCCAGTTTGTAAGCAGTACATTTAAAATGATGTGTGACAAGTTGGGCATTAAGCATATGAAAATGGTACCCTACCGCCCACAATCAAATATAGCGGAACGGGTAAATAAGAATATTGTAAAATTGATTAGAAATTATGTGCAAAAGCACCATTCTAACTGGGATGACTGCGTCGAAGAATTTGCATTCGCCCTCAGAACGGCTAAGCACGAGACAACGAAGAAATCCCCCGCCGAATTGTTTTTGGGCAGGAAGATAATGACCCCCTTAGATAAATTATTTTATGTGAAAGATAGAGCGCCGGAATTTCAAATGGGTGAAATAGAAAAAATGTTGAAGGAGGCAGAAAAGTGCTCCCGGGAAGCGCAAAAGAAACAAAAGATTTACTACGATTCAAAAAGAAGAACCGTAGAATATAAAGTGGGGGAGGAGGTGTTGAAACAAGCCCACGCACTTTCATGCGCAGCAAAAGATAAGGTCGCAAAATTTTGCCCAAGATGGCATGGTCCTTTTGAAATTACAAGAATAGTTGAATGCCGTGCATATTTAAAGAATGAGAAGGGCGAAGAGACTGTGGCAAATTTCGATCAAATTAAACATTATTATCGAAGAGCTAATAATAATATTTTGAAAGACATGTTGCAGGGTCCAGCCTCACAGAATTTTTCTAAGATTCAAGAGCCCCAACCAGGTCCCTCAAAAACAAGAGAACCCAGTTTGAAAAGGAGGTTACCAGAAGAGAGGAAGCCGCAGCCGAAGAAAAGACCACCCCAAAAAGAAAAAAGGACAAACGCTAAGCAACAGTCTCAGCAACCAAAGCGTCTAAGGAAGGAACGTCCAAATGAAAACACTATGAAAGCTCCACCACTACGGAGGGAACAGAACGGCGAGAAGCGAGCCGCCGAAGGTGCCAACCCACAACGAAGGAGCCTACGAGTGCAGGAGAAGGAACGAGCCAGTCTGGAGAGGGAGCAAAGACTTCAGCACAAACGGAAAGCGCCACCCACCATTCGTCCCAACAAGGTGTTTCTGGAGGAAAGAAGATCGACCAAACGAAAGGCAGCCCCAGAGTTTCAATCTAGGAGTAACAAGCAAAGAATAGCCCAAGCCACAGTATATCCAACCTTTCAGGAATGGACAAAAAAACGCCTAAAAGACTGGCAGAAAGATAAGTAGATTCTTTATTTTCTTTTAAAATTCACACAGTTATGTTTCTGATTTAAGTGCAAGTTGCAGATTTAAAAGGGAAGTTACCCGAGTCAAAAGCCGGTTGCCGAAAGCGTAAAGGACACGCTTGAAGGAACAACTTAATTATGCAGCGGAAGAAATTCGAGAGTTCAGTTGAAAAACTGTGAGACTTCGTGAAATGTTCTTTGTAATCCAGAACATGGGATTCATCGATTTTAGTCAAAAGACTCTCTGTAAATAGGAAATTGAATTGTGTTAATTAAAAGCAACTAGTACGTAAGTTGTATAGCAAAACTGTTGTATTATATTTTTCTATGTATAAATAATGAATGCATTTAATGTAAAACTGTTTTCTATGTAATGCATGATTTGTTGTAAGCCTTAAGCACTGGTTTTGTTTATATCGAATATTTTGGAAAAGCGTAAAGGATACGCAAGTTAAAATTAAAATGTAATGTAAAAGCGTAAAGCGCGCTAAATTAGAAAGTGAATATATAAGTGTTATTTAACGCAATGAGCATTTAAAGAAAATTTGAATTGAAGATTGAAAGAATGAATTATATGTATGAAATGCAATTGAAATGTTTGAATGTTGTACGTAGTGTTCTCTGGTTTCACACAAAAGTTTAAAGTTCATTTCATGTTAGAACCTCAGGGCATTTCAGATTTGTTTTAGGGGAAGTCTGAGGTCTTGAAAGTCGAAGAATTAACCCCAATAGAATTGAAGTCAGGTGGTAGTTGTGAACACTTGACAAAGTAAAACTGCGTGTTTTTCACAAACACCACATTTGGCCAGAGAACAAGGGGGAAGTTTTAAAAATGAATGAGTGTAAAATGAATGCGTTTGGCGAAAAGCGCTAATAGAAATTAAAAAACGCGAATACCTAAAGCGCGAATAAAAGTCATTACGGAAAGCATCAGAGGAAGGGAATGTTGTACTTTTCAGGTGAAATGTACTTATAACATGAAATTAAAATTTATTTCCTTCCAGATTGGAAGGAACCAGATAGTATCCAGCCAAATTCCTGATGGATCTTTTTGATGTGAAGACGGAAAAAGATATTCTATGTTAAAATATCTAAGACACAAACAGAGAGTTAAACTAAATTTAAAACTTACAATTGTAAAGGATGGCGAATAGGAAGGAAAATTTAGATTTAGAATTTAGCATCTTCACTAAAAGCCGATTTTAGGCTACTTAGTTTCAGACTACTAAATTCTGGGAGCAACTATGTAGCATTCATTATTTTAATTAACCAAATTATTTTTAGTTTGAACTTTCCTATCGAATTCTCAAAGTTTCAGTTGCTGCCCGAATTTAGCGCGAGTGAGATATTTATGCAAATCGCATATATCTGTTAGCAGTTAAAAGGCAGGAGTTAACGAGGGGAAAGACAGTGCCTTGGATTTATCGCCGTAAGGCTGTGCGCGCCAAGATTTCCTCTGTCTACTGAAAGTTCGCCTTCATAGGCAATTTGCAATTACCAGTGTTTGCTAGTGAAATTCGCATAATTGCATTTCACTAAGAGTTAAGCTTCCCTCGCCGTCCTACTTTAGTTAGGGAATTGAATTTGTTAACACACTTTATTTTCATATTATTTTAGTTCAGCCCAAGTAGTGGCTTACTCTCAATTGGAAGAGTTGTAAATATTTGAATTAAAGGGTCACTTTTAAACCCTCCTCCTGACTTTGTAGTTTTTCAACACTAAAGGACATAGCCTAGATCTGCTCACTGTCCTCCACATAAGGTTTCACAGTTTATGCTCACGAAAAGAGTCAAGAGATTGAAGGAGAAACCTTACAAATATATTTTCCATTTTCTAAAAATAAGGTATTTTGTTGGGCGTATTGAACGCGACGCTTTTATTAGGACACCCTTTAGTTGAAAGAAATAGTTGTAATTAACTTCACCCTCACCTTGCAGTACTAATACTAATTATCGATTATCAATCGTCAAAGTATCAGAAGATGCGAGGTGGGCATAAAAAAACCTCCCGATATTTGAACTCCTGTCCGCTCTAACAACCGAAATGAAACTTCAAATATTATTATTTGAAGGCATGCGTTCGAGAGTCTGATAATTTAAAATAACAGAGTTCTCACAGTTATGGTTGCAGTGAAAACATTTCGAAAGGCAAACCCAATTTTTTCCTACAAAATTGATCATCGCCTTGAAAAACCGCAAATGGAACTGGAATGATACACGTAAAAGACGAAAGAAAAAAAAAACTCAAGAGAGTGGACGGGAAAAAACTTTCATTGGAATTAGTTTTTAACGTACACTGCGCTCCTGGTCCTGACGAAATTCAAATTGCGTTTTTCATGTCCCGAAAGGGGATCTTGGATTGGGACATACTTATATATAGCGTTTTTCTAATATAGGTATTTTGACACAAAATCGTAATCGTAAAAATTTTCTAAAATGACATGCCAGTTTTTTTCCCATGTTTAGATTCTGCGAATCCAATTATGCGAAATTACCAAGTTTTATATAAATCCCACGAGTCGTTTTTAAAAAATCAGCTCTCAAAATTTTACCTCCTCAGTAGAATTTGGCATATATTTATTAATCTCTCTTTTTTATTAAACTTGATTCTTTCTTCCAGAATTCGAAATTTGGACTTAACCCAAATATAATTGGTACATTTTCTATGATTTATTTTTAAAATTTGTATTTTTAAATAATTTTTATAAATTTTTCGAAAACAATTTTGTATTATTACCTATAAAATTTTTAACGTCGTCTCCTATAAATACATCTGTATTTCTAGGCACACTTCAGAAAATTAGAGTTTTCTATTCAAAATTTCCTAAGATATACGTGAATTTACATATTGGCGCGTTTTGAAATCTGGCATATTCGTTACAAGCGTTATTTTGCTTACCACTGGCGTTCAGGTTTCGATCCGTTAAAGGAACACTTAATTCTCATCTTACGTCAATTCAAAATGCATGCAGATGTATAAGTTTGTTCAATGTTCGGATAATTTTTGCTGTTTTGAGTTAAATAGATTCTGTTTGACCAGCAGCTACACATTATCTTTGGAAAATAATATACCCATATACATAAAGAGGAAAAGAACAATAAATATTTACCCTAAAGGAAAATAAATTTAGGGAAAAATTATTCCCTACTCTCTGCGTGAATGACGTAAAAATGGAAAGCAAAAATGCGTGACGTGAGGATCGGTAAACGCTATTGCACTTTATTTACAAAGTTAGACACACGCTTTCCGAATTCGTTATAATCAAATGACACATCTGTAGAAGTAATCAACGACAAAGCTTCGCGCTCCGACTCTTCATGATGGATGAGGCCATTGGTAGGAGTCTACGTGACACATACAGCAATGTTCTTTAATAAACACGCCGATTAATTTTTTCCCTCCACTCGTGTACTCTCTGCGTGAATTAAATTATTACTTTTTATTTTTATTTATTTATTTATTGTATTTTTATTTGTAACTTTTTTGTTGGTTAGTTTGTATTCGGTACTAAATTACTCAACCCGGTATTGCGTTGATTATATTAAATAATCGATTGGACTCCAGTATTGATTGGTAATTTCCGGTTAATTGAAGAATGAGTAAAAATTATCCGCCACTCGGTGTAAGCAATTTTGCCGTTCTTTTACTTTTACTGCTTCTTTCGTACAGACACTATACATTTACAAGTGCCTTTTTCGGGATTCGAACCCGGGCTCTTTGGTACGGCAGGCAAAGTCACTAACCACTATCCCGGTTAGGCGGCAAACGCTTATATACAGTTAACGAACGAGCTGGAACATTCTAGACCTACAACGCTCTAGAAAATGGAGAAAATTTTCCAATAATGGAACATAAAGGAAATAAATTAACAAGAGGGAAATTTAAGCAAAGGAACTTTGGTTTCCGAATCCGACGTCGCACCCAATGAGCTACGATGGGCTTGGTCGAAAGGAGCAATTTTCGCTACAATATTTATCCATGTCAACTCTTAAAATAACCTTCCCAGTCTATACTTGCTTAAAAAAGGAATCTGTAAAATTGTAAAATTTTGAATTGAATTTGAAAAATAAAATACTTGTTTTTCAAATTATGCTGTGGAAAAAAAAAATCAGATTTTTTCTAATAATCTTTTGTTTAAAACTCTGAAAATAATTAATAAGCTCAAAGTAGAAAAATAATTTATCATGTAGTTAAATGGGAGTAGGAGATTAAAAAATTATCTTCACATTATTAATCTACAATTTTATATCACGAATAATAAAAGCGTGTATTCCGTTTTGCTTTCGAATATCAGAAGAATAGTTATGAAATGAGTGTAATCAATTATTCAATGAAACATCTTGTGACAACACAAGCAGTTTATTTTTACAGTTTTTATTTACAAATGCAGCAAGTGATAATTCTAGCTTTGACATCTTAAACAACACTCAAAATATAAATGGCGTAAGAAAATACTCATTAATTCTAAAATACACATGCAAAGCAACTCAAAGCCATTTTTCTCATTTTCTAATAAAAAGAACAACCTCTAAACTTTAATGTAAAAAACCTCAACTGTTGCCATTCGTAATTTACCAAATTACATCAAAACAAAGATAATAATTAAGTAGACGTTCAACTACTGCTTTTTACAATACAGTTTGATTACTAAGTTTCGTGGTTACGCGCCGACGCTTTCATTATTCCTAGTGTTAAAATGTCCATCGATTCTGCAAAGAATTATTTAATGTCTTGTTCTCATTTTAACTAGTATATGATAATTTTTTTTACATTTAGGTCATTAATTATTTAATGAGTTTTAAATAAAAAATTATTTTACAAAAACTCACTTTTGCTTTCATTTTTATAGTCTCGACACGTTATCATTCAATTAAAAAATCATTTTTCAACAATGAATCAACTCTACAAGTTTCATTTAAAATATTTTTTTCCGCTCTATCCGAGAAGGGTGAAAACAAAAACAAACAAACAACAACAAAAAACTGCCACTTTTAGTTTTTTTGTTAAAGCAGATATTTGCAAAAAATCTTTTCAACATAAATTTTAAAAAAAATCGAAACTGAATTTTGAAGTGATCATTTCACTATATTCTATCGTCTTCCAAAAACACTGCATGTGCAAAACAGAAAAAGAATTTGAAAGAGAAATGCCTGTAGTTTACTATGATATAAAATCTGATGTTGTGCAGGACGAAATGCAGACTTTAGGCGTAAGAAAATATCAAAAACTCGTTAATTTCGAATAAAGCATAAAGTCTTAAACAAACTCAAAATTCAAAACTCATTTCAATTCGGTAGGCATGTGTTTGGGTGAAAGACTGCCATGTGTTCTAAATCTGGTGGCTCAAGATGCCAACCCCTGTCCGTAATGCGACGAATGGTGACAATGGAAATCCTAAATCTGTGCTAATATCATCTTAGCCCTGACTTATTGTACGAACTACAAGCCCCTTGTAGTTGCTACAATAACCCAAAACTTATTATTGCGAAGACAGATTCTAATATCTGAGGCAAATTTCAAATCTGCGATAATACTAATAATAACTCCTTATTAGTAGCCTTAAATTACATTCATATTAATTCTCATTTTATATATAAAACAAGTGTCTTTTTCCTCCCATCATCTGCTCTATAAATGACAAAAATTTCAAGAATCTTCGGAAATAGGCAGGAATTATAAAAATTCTCTCGTAATAATATTGTTGCGTGCGTACGGGTTCATTATGTATTGAATGCACAAGTAGTTTAAAAGTTAATAATTTATTCTTTCCACAAGAAACAAATCAAATTGCTGAAACATTTCTTCAGAGATATTAGTACAATACCACAATATCTCAAACGTTAAACAGAATTCACTTTAAAACAAATAAACTAATTCTATCTCACAGCGAAATCGCTACAATCAATCACAGCATTAAGTAAACAAACAGCAGTTCGCTTTAAACAGCTCTAACTACAAGAACAACTAAGATGAGGTGTTTCAATTCGGCTTTTGTAAGCTTTTTAATTATCACTAGAACGATCTCGATTTTTTTAGATTTTTCTGGATGGCAACAGTAATTACGAGATATTTATTTATTAAATATTAAATGCCCGCGCTCTTTTATTTTTATTTTTCCGACGTAGCCAGTGACAATGGAATTCCTAAATCTCTGTTAATATCATCTTAGCCCTTACTTATTGCCCTAACTTATCTTAGCCCTGACTTATTGTACGAATTACAAGCCCCTTGTAGTTGTTACAATAACCCAGAACTTATTCCGAAGACAGATTCTAATACCTGAGGCTCTTCAAAAATCGCCTGCTTTGCACGGGAAAATAAAGCAATTTTAATTACAATTCTAAATAAATAGCCAAATAAATATGAAATCCGTAACATTATTTTTACGTTTTACAGATGCCGCCCATACGGTATAGTAGTTAAGGGAGCTTACTGCGGTACCGAAGGGCCCGGGATCTAATTCCGAAGAAGCCATGGATTTTATTAATGTATACTGTCTTTGCGGCATGGGGGTATTCTAAATATATGGCGCCGAATGTCCTCTCGAGTTGTTGGTAGGGGAAGAGAGGTGGGTATGAATTTCATGGTCTTGTTCTGATGTTACTATCAGACAAGTGAGATAAGTCACAACACAACGCACAGGTTTTACTCATCGTTAAGTTTAATTTGAACATTATCCTGTCATATATTTGACCCTCATGATATGGCGTAGCTCGGGTGGGGCAAGTTGGAACATCTCTTCCCGGATGCCAAATTGATGTTATGAAATTTTAGAATAAAATGTTTTCGTCCTTCCGCCCAGACGGTATGGTGGTTAGGAGAGCCGGCTACGATACCAAAGGGCCTGGGTTCGAATCCCGGAGGAGGCAGGGTTGTAAATATCCGTCCTTTCCTAGGAAGCAAAGGCGGGCCTACCTGTTAGGAGCGTGCACCTATTAGGTGCCAAGAATAGAAAAACACAGAAAGAGGCATAAAATTTTTAGTTGTCTCGAGGCACTGAAAACCCCAGCTACGGCTCTATCCACATCACTTGCATCCGTTGCGGTGCATATTCGGTTGTTGAACCCTTTCGATTATTGCTGATCCCCCTTACAATTTCATCGATACCCGAAGGAGGCCATATCACCCTAGTTGGGAAACCCAAGAGAAATGAAAAATGAAGTTTTATTAAATTTTCACTATCTTGTACGGACGAACTTTATTTCTTTGTAAGATTCTTCGTCAGAATATTAAGTTATTTATACATACCGTTCTCCGAAAATTTCATTAACAAAAAAAAAAAAAAATTGCAAAGCTTTTCCATTCCTGTTTTGCTTCCGAATCTCGCTTTTATAACTTCAACAGAAAATACTAAAATTTTAAAATGGTGGAAACGGAATTATTCGGTTAAATGAATACATGCTGATATAAAGATAATATTAGAAAATTTACAAAAATTATTTTAAGAAATTCGAAATACACCCCCCACTTTTTTTTTTTTTTTCTGCTTTAGTATATTAATTTTTATTAAAATATAGGCTTTGCGCTTTCCCGCCTGCATGTATCTTCATAAATATACTTTTTTTAAAATTTAACAATATTAAATATGCGACTTCAATGACGATAATGTTCCATAAATTTCCTAAAATAAATGGCAGTGCTCAATGTAAGGTCTATTTTGTCGAGAAACAGAGAATTCATATATACGTAGATTGCGCTTTTCGCGTCTTCTTCAATTCTCTGAAGCTACCGTACTAGTACATGTGGCGCTATCTACCGTGAGAAAATGACATTTTTAATTCGAACCACAGATTTTTGAAATAAAAATTGGTTTTCTTTCGTGAGTTATTATTTTAAGAGATGAATATTGTTTATAACTAAAATAAGCTAATATAGCTTAATGTACATATGTATTAAATACGTCAAAATTCAGACATCAAAAGTCTCTTCGAAATTTTGATTTAATGATTATTTATTTAAAAGAATGCTGTTGAAAAATAAAATACAAAAACGATGTTATTAAAAAAGGGCTTCTAAAATTGCAAGAACATGTATTGCAGCAGTTTCAGTCTTGATAACATCAACTTTTAAAAGCTGACAGCATTTCTTTAGGGCAAAATTATTAAATTGGGTGTTTAAAAAAAAAATTCTTAAAGCTTTCACATTTTATATTGCGCCCAAAGGGGGCGTTTTTTAACATTTTGTATGCTACCTTTATTTATTACTTACAGTGTTCTTCGCACTTAATCCATAAAATTCAATTCAACAGCAATATCACAAAATAACATAAAAGAGATCTTTAGAAGTTCCGATACACAGCTTCGCGCGGTGGAGAATTTTTTTTTTTTTTTTTTTTTTTGTCCGAAGGGGCTTTGTTCTTGATGGACAATTGTTTTCGCTTTGCGATTTTGCTTCGGAAACATTAAAAGTCTGAATCACTTTTCAAACTGTTGCCACAAATCATTGCAGACCTGCATTATATTTAATGAAATTAAATACGAAAGAATCTGCATAAATGTATATATATTTCTCCAAACGTGATAAAACAAGGGTACCTAGAGCCATCCAATTTTGACTAACGTACGTTTCCACTCAAATATGCGCATCTGGAAGCCCGAATTTGGAATTTGTTTTATTATCTATTTCATATTTGGTAAAACTTAACGAATTCTGATGAACAAACTCAAACGATTTAAAAGCAAGCAATGGCAACACTCTACAGGGAGGCGGAGGGGGAAACCCTTCTTATCTAAAGCGAGCGGAACTGTGTATCAGAAATTTCAATGTACTCATTTTAAAATTATTTTGCGATATTGCTTTTGAACTAAATTTTCGGTTTAAGTGCGAAGAACACGGTATTTAATAAATAAAGGTAACACACAAAACGTTAAAAAACTCCCCTCTGGGCGTAATTTAAAATCTGAAACCTTTCAGATTTTTTTTTCGTACATTGTTGCCATTGCTCGCTTTGAAATGGTTCAATTTGTTAATCAAAAATTCGTTAAAGTTTTACAAAATATGAAATAGATAGCAAAACAAATTCCAAATTCCAAATTTGGGCTTCCAGATAGCCATATTCGAGTGGAGGACTACGTTATTCAAAGCTGGATGTCTCTAGGTACCGCTGTTTCTTCACAGTGCAAGAAACATACATACATTCATGTAGATTCTTGATTACTTAATTTCTTTAAATATCCAGGGCTCTAAATATTTGGTGGCAACGATCTGAAAAGTGAAACGCCGTTTATAGTGAACCAACGCAAAATGCCAAAACGAAATTAATGTACATTCTGGGCAAATTGCCCGTTTGGGCTTATAGTTTTACCACAAAGTTATTCAACTCTTACCATAAAGCGAGAAATCATTAAAATACAGATATACGGAAGTGTTTAAATAAAACACTGAAAACTGCTAAAAACAAAAGAGGTCAAGAAAGTTACCTACTTATTTAAAGTTTGAAACACATCAGCACTATCTACCTAAGGAAGGATATCCTCATGGAGGATCTTTTAAAGGGGAAAGCTGTGTAAGATTCCATTATTATTTTTACTAATAGTTATTTCAGTTTGTTAGCCTTTTCTGGCTTTCCTTATTCCCTCGCGGTACCTCGACAGCATGTAAATCAGTTCGGGTGCACAGTATATAAGGTATTTTCAGCCTCCTTTTCGCATGCCTTCATGGTGTTATTGGAAGCATACTCGATGCGTATTCGAGAGGTCCAGGTTTCGAGTCCCGGCGAGGGTACAGCACATTTTTTATGTCCCCTACTTCAAAAACCTAATGTTGCGTTATACTGGTTCGTGGATTTGAGAGTATCCGATGAAAGCACGATGCAGAACAATAAAAAGCACAATTTATTTACAAGAATCACTATTTACGGCACAGTTCCAAAATTACCTTTAAAAGCGTCGAAAATCTACAATAAATACGCTGAAACAATCAGCAACACAGCTTCAGGCTGTAACTGTAAAGGTAGCTTCACGGCAACACTAAACTTATAATAAACACCGTGGAACAATCACCAATACACTGTCGAGCTATACTGTAAAGGTAGCTTCACGGCAAAGCACTATCTCGATCGCTTTCCGTTCACAAAACTCTCGCGTAGCTTAGCACTCACAGTAAGCAGCTATTCTCACAATACTGGCTCTCAGAAACGCAGGGGTTTATATAGCTTTTCCTTATTTTCCACACGTTTCGAGAAATATCTCGACAGGAAGTTATTCTAGAAGCTTCCCGATTGGACCATGGGATGTCGCCCATTTGGCGGCCAAATTGGCGATAAAGTCGCCAATCTGGCAACCCTACCATACACTATTTTATGGCCACTCTAGTGCTATGTCGGAAAGCTTACATACAGGCTCAACCGCCGAATTTTTCGCAACACTAATGATTCTAAAAATGGCGCCCTAACTAAAAGGTGGTGGTCGACGATTCGTCACAACAATTCGTCATTTGGCGATTGAGTAACCTAATTCTCAGTTGTCCTTTAAATGGGGGAGTATATATATATATATATATATTTCTCCCTCCTTTCCGCATTCCTTCGTGGTGCAATTGGAAGCACACTCACTGTGTATTTTAGAGGTCCAGGATCGAGTCCCGGCGAGGGGATTGTACATTTTTCATGTCTACAGCATCAAAAAAAATTTACTGACTCTACAACTGGCTGGAATTCATGTAGCACATTCGAAAAACCATGAAATATTATACAGGCACACTGTTCGTCAGAAATCACATCCAGGAGGCTGCAGCCTTATTATTCGACCAGCAGTCGTAAGTCGCGCTTTCGAGGCATGAAAAACGCAAGTTGAATTTTGTCAATTGGCCCAGTAGAACGGAAGCTATAGAACTTCCCCACCCCCTTTTTTTCGCACTGTACCTAAAACATCAGTATCGTAAATTTTACAGATTAGGCATAGCCAGACTGCGGCTTTTGGGCTCTTGCAATTCGTATCTTAGGAATTAATTAAACCAGTGTTTCTCAAACTGTGCTCCTGGAAGTATGCCTTTAGGCTCGTGTATTCCATACTAAAGCTGAAATTCTCAGAGTTGGAATGACAATTGCATATCTCATTTTCTCCCAAGACTGACATTTTATGAAAGTTATTACCGGTTATCCCATCCACGAACTTCCACCTTTCCACTATAATCTTAGTTACAAAAGACGCATTTATATGATCTCTTGCTAATGACAACGGTCTAAGTACATTAGCGTATCTGCCAGATATATTTAGAGTTTGCTTTTCTTTCGTAACATAAACTAGTATCCAACTCCTAGCAGACATGAAGCGAATAATATCTGTGTCGAAAGTTAACGACAGAGACTTGAGACGGTTAAAATAAGCTTTTCGTTGAATCAGAACTTGAACATAAAATGCACGACTCCTGCTCACAGAAACAGCCACCATTTGCGTCTATATAACTTAAAGTAACCGTCTAATTCAAAACTTAAACAAAACTAGTCAAAAGTTACACATTTGATTTTAATTGGCTCAGAGCTTCTCACCGGCGTAACAATTAAATGTCGGCAATAATAACACAAAGCAGAAGAATTGCAATCTTATCAGAGCTGGCGAAACCTCGCAACGTGGCCACAAGAGGCAGAAACATGCTCTGTCTTACAATAGCAAACCACCGACTTAACTCTTTGAAATCCAAACCTTTGGCTAACTTGTATCCTTAAAATACACAAACGGCCGAAATGCTTTTCCAGTTTTACAGCAATTTCCTCCTCTCCCCGTCCATTAACGCAGAAATAGGTGGGAAAATTCCTTTGTACTTTCTAACAAAGATTCCATTAGCCTTTGACCCCGTTCTTTATAAACCTATTCTGAAGCTCTTAAACTGAAATCAGAGAATCAACAACAAAATGTCACGTCCAGCCTAAAGATAAAAAAAACCACAAATAAACCTCTTAGAACAAGCTGTTTGCAGTAAACTGATACAGTGCATATGTTGAAACTGCACCTGCTACTGCATACCTTAGGGGGAGGGAAGAAAACAAGATCGCAATCTCGGCCGCTTTGGGGCGGTTGTGGTCGTCTCAATGAAGGACCGTGTTGGACGCTTTGGCCTTGAAAGAGTTAAATACTATATTAACTGATTTGCATTCTGGTGAGGAAACGGAAAGGAGAAGTGATACTAAAGGCTGAAATCATAAGTAGCTGGTTAATGCAAAATAATAGTAACTGTTCAGATTGAAGGCCAGATATGATTTCCATATGTTTGCTTTTACCATTTTTTGTACCGAAGAAATAAACTAATATAACTTTTTTTTAAAAAGTTGACCGTTTCTTTTGAAATAATTTGTATGCCTTGAATTGCGATGTGTCACCAGTGAATCTTTTTCCGTGTTGCTCGTTTTGTTTTTCAAGAGGATTGGGTAAGGACTAGGAATGAATAAGAACTGCTAATCTGTTTTTCGAATTCCAAAAATCATATTACGTTATTCTTATCTTGAAACCTATGTTTTTGTAGATATAATCAGAGCTTAAACTGCGCCGAAGCACCACCCCGGTACTTCTTACGTTTTGAGATAAATCCTAATTCTAGCCGGAACGCACCGGAGCCCTAAATAAGAAAGCTGCGGCACTTTTCATTTATGTAACTGAACTACAAATTCAGCAGAAATTTTATTTCGAAAATTTTATTAGTCCTTTTGGACTTTGTCCCTGAAGGACTATTGTTTTCGTTTTACCATTTTGCATCGGAAACAATAAATATCGGTTCACTTTTGAAACTGTTGCCACCAAATATTGTACCCTGTATTATATTTGAAGAAATTAAATAATGAAGAATGTGCATAAATGTATGTATGTTTCTCGCACTGTGATAAAACGACGGTACCTAGAGCCATCCAATTTTGAATGACGTAATCCTGCTGCGAATATGGGCATCGGAAATTCTAAAGATATACTCTTTTTTAATTGTTTTGTGATACTGCTGTTGAATTGAATTTTATAGTTTAAGTGCGAAGAACGTAATATTTAATAAATAAAGGTAACACACAAAACGTTAAAAAACAGCCCTTTGTACGTAATATAAAGATCTGAAAGCCTTCAACTTTTTTTTTATTTCTTTTCTTATATATTTTTATTCTAAATATTCGTTCTTCTTTCTCCTTCATAATATGCCTCTTTCTTTAAATTCAAAACTGATGTCCCCACCCCACCCCATATTTCTGCAACGCGGGGATACTATGCTCTGAAGGATAAACGTTTTAATGCTTTTATAAGCCTCTAAAACACCAGTAATTATTTCTTCTAACTGTTCGTTCTGTTCTCTACACATCTTGAACCTCAATTGTTTCGAAATCAGTGTCACGTGTTCACGTTTTGATAATTCACTTTCAATACCCTTCCCTTCTTTCTTTTTTCTCCTTCTCCGTAAAAGAAAATACCTGCATTAATTTTTACAAACTGCACAGAATATTTTCTTGAGAAACTGCATAATATCAAAACATTTCATTTTATTTCAAGAAAGAACTGAGAAGTAATAGTAAGGAGGTGGCTATGTGAGGATTTGAAGATTAGTAAAACTTTCAGATGGAAAAAATGGTTTACATAGATGATAATGGAAATTCAATAACATATTTGAATAAAATGCTTGATAATTTAAAAGGATGTCGTCCGGAAAATAGAGCAGTTCAAACAAATTTTCTTCCCTAGTATATTGTACTAAGGTACAAATACATTATGGAAGAAAATTTAAAGAACGACTCAGAAAATTCCTTTAACTTGAATGATTTTGGTCATAGAGCGTTGTTTTACTGACTAGCTGAAACCTAACTGAAAAAATTCAAATTTGAGAATAAACTTCGTACAATTAATAAAAAAAAATTAATTAAAACACAAACACTAGTATAATTTTAGTATAAAGTACGGCTTTGAGATGACTTTGTAAATTGTCCCCAACATCAAAATGATGCGTTTAAACTTTATCGCCTCCCGCATTTCGCCGAATCTCGTGTATACCGTATACAACAGTTTTACCCAAACATTACATAAAAGAATTACACGACAAAATTATTAAAAGGAACATAAAGAAACTTACTCGGGGACAATGGGAAAAGTTATATCCATGCAAAAATCCTCCGATCCTCGAACTAAAGGTTGAGTTGTTAGTTTTATTTAAAATCGTCTGCTAGAGTAGCTCTGCAGAAAACGAAGACTGTTTTCTAGCTTTTGGATGCACGGTTACGGTATTGTTACGTTTTCATGAGCTACAAATGCAGACTATAAGCAGTTCATTTAGTTTACGATAGCTTACCTATTGCTGTATATGATATAAATATAAATTACACTTTTCTGACAAATATTTTGGTTAGAGAGCTAAAAATGTGGAAACTTCCATAATAATTCAGAAATTGAGAAATGCGAGTTGGCTTTCGCTTTACGTACACTTTGCATTGCGCTGCATTGTAAGGTTTTTAGTAGTCTGAAGTGTAACTACTGATTATTCTGCGTGATATTGTGAACACTTGTAGGAATATCTCTGAGGAAAATTCCAGCGTCCTAATATATTTCTTTTGATCAGAATAAATCTTATTAACGTATTATAGGATTTGTGCTTTCAATCTATTGCAAGCCCGTACTCACGCAACAATATTTTCATCAATGAATTGTTTCGTTTTTGAATAATTTTTTAGGAATTTTTTTTCTTTCAGAATTGTTTCGTTTTTTTCATTCTGAATTGTTTCGTTTCGTTTTTGAATAATTTTTTTAGGAATGTTTTTTCTTTCTGAAGAAATGTCTTCATTTTACATATTATAAGGTATTTCTCCCGCCTTCTTAGCATGCCTTCCTGGTGCAATGACCAGCACACTCGGCGCGTATTCGAGAGGTCCGAGGTTCGAGTTCCGACGAGGGCAATGCTCATTTTTCACTTCTCCAGTTTAAAAAAAATCCTAATGACTCTTAATGACAGTGGCGCCCGAACTAAAAAAATGGTCGTAGATGATAATGCGCCACCACCACGATTTCGCGATTGGTTTCCCTAATTCCCAGTCGCCCTTTAAAAAGAGAGAGTATATAAGGTATTTCTCCCTGCTGCTTAGCATGCCTTTATGGTGTAATGGTCAGCACACTCGGCGCGTATCGAGAGATCCGCCTCCTGGCGAAGGCATTGCTCATTTTTCACGTCTCCTGCTTCAAAACAAACTAATGAGTCTACAGAGGTGTTCTCCTACTTTTTAGACGATTTTGGTAAGCGGTAATAAAAAATCGTTTGCTGCAAAAGAAGTAATGAGATACATTCCGGTGACGTCAGAGGTCACGTGATGTAAGAACTGCTAATGTAAACAAACAAGCTTGTGCTGTGGTAGATGTGTTGAAAATTCGGATATTAGGCAACAGTATATATTCCAACAAGCCACCAGAATATGAGATAGTATTGACAGCTTAAGAATAATACTTGCCTATATAAAGGCAACAACTTCAGATAGCCAAGCATTTCTAAAGAAACAGTGTAGAAAAAGTTACATGTTGCGAGGATTAGGATACTCATTTCTATGTACATCATAAAACTAGAACACACATTGAGCATTTATAGTTTTATCAGTAAAATTTGAAAGCTTTCTACTTGATTTTATATAGCATTAATTAACTTTATTTTTTAAATTATTTCCAGTACTTTTTTGAAATCTCATGAATCATTTGCAATAATAATTCTGTACACTGCAGAAGGAAATGCATAAAATAATGCTCATGTATGTTGTTCTTCTACGCTGAAAAGAAAAATATAATTACTATTATAATTTTAAGTCACAATTTTATCAGCCTGACAAGCACAACAAGATGGTTTTCAAAATGGTGTATTCAAATGTCTGGAATATTATAAATACAGTTGCCCTAAAATTATGTGACGGTAGTGATATTAATATTATACACAATTCAAAATTAATACATAATTTTGTACCCCTTGAAATTTAATTGTTTGACTCTTAATCTACAGATGGCATAAACTTCAGATTAACATGTATTTTTTATATTGGAGTATAAATGTCAAAAAGAAAATTGTATGGATTTGCACAACTGAGTTCGCTGTAATTTTAGCTGTGAAATTAATAATTTTTTGGTCATAGATATTTCTTTATTTTATAGTAGAACGCGATAAAATATACTACATTTATGCGTATTGATTAAAACTTGATTATAACACCCACATTATTAAAACACAACGTGATGAAATTTAGTGGTATAGCATGTTCTATGGCACTGTAATTAATAAGAGAAAATTGGCTTGGTGTTAACGTTTTTGCAAATAAGCAGCTCTTGCATGAATTCAACTATTTCAATAATTTAGAGCAAGTATTCATGAACTATTAACAAATATTTACATTGTACAGTTTGGAAACAATTATTTTAGGTCTCGGGAATAATTTTTAACTATTGATATACACTTAATATTCCTTATAAAGTAAAAGATGAATATTGGTAAGTATTGTGCATAAAAGAAAATTTATGAAACTTACCTCATTGTCTGCAGAAATTTCCACAGATGTTTTATAATTAATTGTTTTTTTTCATTTCTGCCTTAACACAGCTTGCTGGAAGTATCTTACTATCTGGCATTACTTTAAAACAAATGTTATGACCGTGTTTTTCCTTGAACAAGATAAGACCTTTATTATTAACATCAAGAAAAGAGAAGTAACTTTCAAGAGTATTTTTTAATTTTTCACAATAGCTGTAAATTTCTAAGTTAGAAAAATTAATTAATTTTAGTGGTACTTCGGCTATAGACTCCATCGTAGACTGCGGACGTGCGGAGATTGTTGCTCTTAAACCACGTGACCACTTTTCCCTTCTTCTTTTGCGGAATGTATCTCATTGCAATTGTACTATGTTTTTAAAAGTCAAAATTATCGTCTGCGGCTTGAAAGTTTTGTTTTTATTCAAAATGGCGAATTTAACGAACCAGTGGTTCGAAGGCTACATTTACGCTCTTTCCGAAGAAAAATATGCATACTCCGTTATCCAAAAACGATGTGAGAGTCACGGTTTTGTGATATCTAAAGCGTCGATAGGTAATATCATCAACAAGAAAGGAAAAAAAACGTCAAATTGGAGCCTCAAGTGGGACAAAAATTCCAAACAAGTATCCGAGGAAAAAACGGACATCTTCGACTATTGCAAAGGTACGTTGTTTAGTGTTAAAAGAAAATCTCCCTAGTCAAAGGACAGTTGAAAAATCATTAAAATGCTCGCTGTCCACTGGAAACAAAATGATAAACGTCGATTTAAATCTTAAGAAAGCGAAAAAACGCAATGTGCATCATCTTCTTCCAAAGCATATCGCTCGACGCAGGACACGCTGCAGAATTCTATACGAGAAACACTTATCCGAAGAAAAATGGAAAACAATTGTCACAATAGATGAAGCATGGGTGTATTTAAATGATTGTAACAAAAAAAGAGCCACTTATTATCATAAAAGGGGAGAAAAAAATTTAAGTACATGGTTCAAAGAATCGAAAGAAAGTTTTTCTAAGGGATTCATGATTGTTGCTGGTTTTTCTTATAATGGCAAGTTAAAAATAAAGAGAGTGCAAAAAGATGTCAAGATTAACTCCAAATACTATCAGGAACATATTTTATCGCCAATTTTTCTGAATGAAATACCATCGCTTTACCCACAGTGCTATCCTTCTGTGAGACTCCATCGGGACAAAGCTAGCAGTCCCACATCAAAATCCACTGTAAATTTCCTAAAAGAAATGGAACAAAAAACTGGCATCAAGGCCATACCCTTCACTGATATTCCTACGAAATCTACCGATGTGTCACCTATGGATTTTTGTGCTTTCGGACTTTTAAAAACTGCATTATCCAAACGTTGTCCCCAAACCCTAACAGGACTCTGGAAAGCTGTTTGGGAGGAATGGGATAAAATACCTCTTCTGACACTTCCAAAGGCATTATTATCCTGGAAATTGCGGTGTCGAAAGATAGTTCAGAATTAGGGATGCCAAATAGAATATTTAAAACACAAGCATTTTATGTCATTTAGTTTTGTGAATACAATATACATCGTCTAAAAAATGTGCGAACAACCTCTGTATAATATAAACTATACTGATATCAAATATTACCTCTTCGATACTGGATATCTATATGGGGTACGTAAAATATTTGCTTCGCAATAATATGGTAGTTCATGTTGAACTAATATAACCTTATTAAGCTGCTTACTGTTAATAGTTTACAACTTTCACATTATTTGATTCTCCTCTTTAGACATCTGATGTTATAAGGTATTTTCTCCCTGCTTTCTGTATGCCTTCGTAGTGTAATTGTAGCACACTCGGCACGTATTCAAGAGGTCCAGGTTCGATACCCAGTGAGGGCATTGCTCATATTTTTGTGTCTCCTCCTTCGAAATAACCTAATTTCTCTACAATGTTGGGAATCTTCATACGTAACAAGACAAGTTCCTGAAAGTATAATGAAATAAGGAAGAAATATGTTTAAGAATGTTAACCATATCCTTTTCTTTAAATATTTCAGATAACATTTGATAAGTATTTCCTGTTTCTGTGTTCCCAACTTGAAGGAGTGTCTTAAGCGGCGTTGGTAGAGAGACAGAGGGAGCGGTTAGCTTTGGGCAGTACGATTTTAGGGGCGGTATTTTTCGCTTGAAACGCTATTTATAAGGATTAGTCAGGTGGATCAGCGAAGTATGTGAAGAGTAAGTAGATTCTCTAAAGTCTGGTGCGGAATTCAGTTAAGAAGAGAAACAGCTTTCATTCTAAGTAGAACATGCAAAGAAATCGTCACGTCATTTCAGTAGCTACATACTTTTGTTATACATTTTCTTTATTCCGTCGAAACTTTTGATCATGGCGGCATTCGTAAGGAAGAGTTTCTCTTTAAGAAAGAAGTATTTCGGAGTTTCATTTCCATTATTGTCAGGGAAATCGAAACAGGAACGTTAAAGGCAGTTCTTTTGAATTTCTGAAGTTTATTCTAAACTGCAATCTTCAGAACAAAATTCCAAATATTGTAACACTAACTGTCAGTTGCGAACTTTTCTAGATGAATATCATTTAAAAAATATTTAAAAACAAAAAACGCATATTTTGCATGTAAGAAATCTTTTCTCTACCGCCCGTATAATGGCAAGAAACAATGAAACAGACTTCAACATTGCCATAGATAATTTTTTTGGAGGGGGGGGGGAGAAAAAAAAGAAAGGAAGGGAAAAAAAGAAAAGTTATACTATGCCCAAAGGGGCGTTTTTTTAAATGTTTTGTGTGTTACCTTAATTTATCAAATATCATGTTCTTCACACTTAAAACTCAATTCAACAGTACTATCACAAATTATTTAAAAACTGTCTGCATATTTTCAGAATTTGCGATACACAGTCTCGCGCGCTGGGAAATATTTTTATTCTTTTTTCCGTACAGTGTTGCTACCGCTCTCTTTAAAATCTTTGAATTTGTTAAACAAAAATTCGTTAAGTTTTACAAAATATGAAGTAGCTGATAAACCGAATTCCAGATTCCAAAATCTGGGCTTCCAGATACCCATGTTCGAGTTGAGGACTATGTTATTCAAAATTCGATGTCTCTGTAGAATCGAAAAATGGAAAAAAATTGGCATGTAATTTCAGAAAATGTCCGATTTTGTATCAAAATAGCTATGTTAAAACAATGTTATATATAAATCTAATACATATGCTTTCGAAACTCGAAATTCTCGTACTTTACTCGTGCTTTCGAGACCTGAAAAACGCAACATGAATTTCGCCAATCGGGCCAGTAGAACAAGAGATATAGAACGAACTGTCCTTTTTTTTTTTTTCTCCTTCCGAAGTGTGCATATAGCAAAAGCACACTGCAGCAATTACGTTTTCCGTAATATTACAGAGCTTGAACTTGATGTATATTAAGCTTAGATTATGTTAGACTATTTGAAATAGCTAAGCACGGAACGCCTATATCTGGCTAAAGAGACGGACGTCTTCATGAAATGAGCCTTTTATTTACCTGTTAAGGGTTCGTTTACTTTATGATTATAAAAGTACTTTTATTGAAGTTTTGACAGTTATCAACGTTATCTCTACTTTTCTTGTTTAATTTATGAGAGACATTAAAAATAATCTAAATTTAAATGAATGTACATGTATTTTTTTTAATTCTGGAGAGGAAAGACTAGCAATGGCAAAAAGGGTGCATCAGTCAAAAAGGTTGAGGACCACTGTTGTAAGATAATAACTGGCTTCTAATTCGCATTACATATGAGGAAAACCACAAAAATCACCTGTGCACCCAATCCATTCACCTGAAACGAATTGCCAATATTCAGCTTTGTAACCACTAGGCTACCGATGGGGCGATGTAGGCTAAAAAATAGACAAAATACAGAGTTACTTTTTAACATCAGCAAAAAGGAATTAAGAGTTTAAATCTTCCTTTAATTTTATATAGAGCTAAGAAAAGAAGGCGTAGAAAAATTAAAAAAATAGAATTCTTCGTTCTTAGAAATTCTTCGTTATGTGCTAACTAGATGAGATCATCAAGCTGAGAATGATAAAATATGATTTGATCATGGAGGTTGATCACTCTAATACGACTAATTATCGAGGTATCTTTTACGCTACAGAATTTTAAGAACATTTATGGAATAACATTATGAGTTTACTTTTTATGCTAATATTTTTAAGCATTTTCTTTGTTTATTTTTGGCGCGCGGAAATATATTTATTTATGCTGAAATTCGATTGCAACTAATTCTCTTCCTCTTGTACGTGATGGACTTTCCCAAACCAATAAAATATTTGAATTATTTTATGGGCTGTTATGTTGATACCGTCTTGGCAGTCAAATCAGCAAACGCAAATCATGCGATCCGAAAGCTCCAATAGTCAATAGCAATAATCGAAGACTGGTGCACAAAATGGAAATTATCCTTCAATGCCCATGAACTCAACTGTTAATTATCCATAAAAAGCACATGGATATTCTACCTAAGAAAAACTTAGCTCTTTTTGATGAAATCATTCCAAAAGTTCGCAAAGCCAAATATCTTGGTATCACTTTCAATAGCAAACTTAATTGAAAGATGACATCGAAAATGTTAAGAATAAAGCAACAAAAGTCATTCACTGCCTTTTTCCAATTATTGGAAATTTTTTCATATCAGTCTTCGAGACAAAAATCTCATTTATATCTAAATTGTGCGTCCAGTCCTTACCTATACTTCCCCACATTGGACTACTCTTATCAAAAATGATCTGACTAAACTTTAGAAAGTGCAAAATAAATATCTGCGCATCATTATTAGCGCACACTTCTAAGTTCACAAGCAAGGATTGCACGAGGGTCTCAATATTGAAACTATGGATAAGTTTCTGAACAAAATTATAGAAATTTCTACAAAAAAGGTGCTACTACTTGTAACCATCTCATGAATTTTAACTTGTTTCAATACGAAATTCTACAAGAGGATAATGATTTACATCCTTATGCTGCACATCTTCTAAGAGTTTTAAATTTTCTAACCTAAACTCTAGACATGCAATCAGGGGCGTAGCTAGAGGAGGGCAAAGGGGGACATCTGTTCCTGTTGCAGCAGCAAGGGAAAGCCAAACTGGTTTTACGAAATTTTAGAATTAAATATTTTGCATTCTTAGTAAACAGGAGGAGGCACGAAATCTTTAACTGCCGGACGCTGAAAACTCTAGCTACGACTCTGCCTGTAATACTGCATTTGTATATATTGCAAACAGTTTGACTTTGTTTGTATTTTGTGAATCTATTTTATCTCTACTATGACTTTAGTTTCATATTCCAATCCAATAGAACTCTAGTTTGATCTCTCATATCTGAAGGAAAATGTTCTCCTCTCTTCCATATTTTAAAATTTTCTATTCTGGGAATCTCACTTGACGTATTTTTCCGTGAAGCGCCTTCGCAATATCGCGGCGTTGCCGATACCGAAACCAATTGGCTGGAAGTTGTCCCAGAACATCTAAACTCGCTTGATGTATTTTAACTCGAAAGTAATAGGTTTGTAATTGTGAAGTATATATTTGTAAAAATACATTTGCTTAGTTTAAAAATTGTGCTTGATTTTCTGTTTCTTGGTAACCATTCATTTCGAATATATTAGGCCTTTTGTTTAATTGTTGTTCATAATGTAATATCTGGTTTTGTAATTTTAAAACCTTTAAATGGCCGTATTAGTAGTATTCAGTAGATGGTTTTCTGTGTTTCGTTATCAGTAATTATGCATGATTTTAAATGCTTTATTGTTTTTATGTAACTTATTATTTTGATTGTGAATGTTTACTATAGGAAGAAAGTTCGAGTCCTTTATTTATTTATTTATTTATTTATTTCCTTTCAGTTTCTCATTAGGTAGTTTTTGTATTAGTGATTTTTTGGCGTTTCAACATGGCAGAAAATATGATACGTTTACAAGAGGAACTTAATAATATACCACTTGCTGATGAAGATGCTCAAGGTAAATTCTTTTTCTTCCCTTCTCAGATACTACGGAAATACTTCTAACTGTCGTCTTTTAAATTTTTATCGAAAATCTTTATTATCTAGTTAAATATCATTATTCTTGTATTCGTAAGATGAAAGCGAAGCTGAGACTGAAGGCACAGAAGATCAGCAAGATCTTGGGCACCAGAGTTTTGAGTCAATTCCATCAGCATACACTAATGGGTCCAATAGTCCTGCACCACCTTGTAAGTAATTAATAATGTTTGTAGTAAAAAGAAAGATTATGTATATTTTGAAAAAAGCTGTAATTTTTAAATTTCTTTTAAGTTAAATATAAGAAGAAAAATCTATCCTATGATTTTATTATAGTTGTTGAAAAAGGAGGGAGAGTAAGTTTTAGAAGTTGTTTGTTTAAATTGAGGCATTATATAATTGCAAATACCAAAGGATTTGAAAATTATGTAACAGTGATGGACCTCAGTATTAAAAAAAAATCCATATTTCAGCAGCATATTATGTAGTAGGTGTGGTCACAGCATGGCTCGCAAGTCATGTTCGATTCTTATATAAAATAAATGTATGAAGTAATAATAATAAGAAGAAATAAACTAAAACTGATAAGTGCGTCAAAGAAAGTAAATATTTCATTTTAAAGTAATGTAAATGTTGATTTGTAGCTTTTGAAAAATATAATTGCGGCTGCTGAGCTTTTCTAAATTCTCACGTGTGGCTCTTACTGACATTAATTTCACCATCCCTGTTATATAGCATAGAGAGGGTAAAAATGCGCTTTAGCCCACTGCTTGGCAATGTTTTGAAAATCGCCAATTCGGCGCGTTTCTGCAAAACGTCTTTGCAATTAATTGCAACCTTCCCGACACGCTCCGCGAAAACCTATTGTAAACAAAACATAGAATTCTAAAGCATAAATTAGTATGGAAACTGTTGCCACAAAAAGATAATAAAATAATATGCAAAACGAACATTACGATCATTAAAATATTTGTCAGTTAGGTTTAAATTAATTATTTACGTTTTATGTTGTAATACTTACACATTTTATGCCGTTACATAACCTTCCCGACACGCTCCGCAAAAATGTAACCAAAATGGCATCAAAGAAAGAAGGAATTTTTTTTAAAAGGGCATTAAAATTACAAACGATACCATGTACAAACCGTTCCGTTTTAACTTAAAAAAAAATCTGCGAATTGCACAAATGAACAAAATAAGCTGAAATAACGAAAATAAATTACAAGAAAATGCCATGTGCACAGCGTTCCTTTTAAACTTAAAAAAAACTTCAGCGAATTGCACAATATAGGCAACGTACAAACAGTCAGCCATGTTGGCGGATATACGGAGTTACCCATGTTGGCGCGTTTATTGCTCATTCAAAAACAATCGCCGCCAAGCAGTGGGCTAAAGCGCATTCCAACCCATAGAGAGTATGCTTCATTTTGATCTGTGCTTTCTTAATTTCTTTTCAAGTATCTTTATGCATAGTCAGAGTTCATTTTATTATTAGTAGTATTGTCATCCTATTTTTTTTCAACTTATTTGAATTTATAATTGGGAACAATCAACTTTATATTAATATTGGCTTCAATAAAATAACTATGGAAAATTTATTATAATTTATTTTGAAAATGAAATAAAGTAAGAAATAAAATTTATTATATATGTTTGGAGGCATATGTGAATGATATACAAGAACAGGAATAAAGTACTTTGCATAAAAGTATATCCTCTGCATGTTAAATCTTTTTAATCCTTATTAACCCACAGGAAAGCACATGGGTTGTATCATATCCCAAGTGGAATATTCCTAACTTGTGAAATTAATATTCTGTACTACGTTCTGTAGCTGAGTTTCTAGTAGTGAGTGACTTTCAGAAACGCTTTTTCGTTGCCTGTGTGTTTCAGAAAAAGATTTGTCGGTATTTTATTGCATCTGGGGTGTGACACACCCCACGCGCCTGTCCACTTAAGTGTTTTTCTGACTGAATATTTATTTTAAAAATTCATTTATTCTAGAGTGTAACAGTAAATATTTCTACTCGTAAGCAATTTAAAATTATTTGAAATTAAATTATAAAAGATTTTTAAGTGCATTATGGCAAAAAGAATGACGCCGTATGAATTGGAAATGTAGCGGCTGTGAGAATGATTAGAAATATTTGAAAGTGAAGAAGAATACATTTTGGAAACTGAAGATAAAAATAGGAATATTTTCTACAGTGTTTGGTTTCGAAAAAGGTAAAACATTAATTTGTTATTTTTCCCCAAAAAGGAAAAACTTTTTATGCTTTTAACATTACATAACGATGATTCTATCGATGACGCTACTGGAGAAACGAAAACGCCAGAACTCATCTGTTTTTAAGGGACATAGCACTACAGTTAATAAAAATATATATTAAACAATGATCAGAAATTGATACTTTAGCAAGAAAGTTACGTACTGCATGCAAAAGAAGAGCAGAAGTTTCGAGAAATAATTCAAATGAATATACGAAATTTGAAGCAACTAAGTATAAAAGTTGTGATGAATGGCCTGGAGCCAAGGATAGAAGACCGCGAATGCTATATTTAAAATGTGAAAAACCTTCTGTGCTAAGAACATGTGAATGAATTTTGTTCAAAATGAAAACAAATAAAATAAATTACATTTTGCTTTAGAGATGCAATAAAACTTAGAGATATGATGTTTATTTTGGTATTATTTTCATTTATTTTAATTTTAACTAACTCTCTATAAGCTTATTTTGGAAATTAAATTTTTGTAACCCGAGTCTTATTTGCGTATTATAAAAGAAAAACAGCTTTAAAACCAAATAAAACTGTTTTTATCATATTTTAAACATTGGGGTATGTGATACGCAATGTACCCACTAGTAACTTTTCTTGATGCACCTTCTGCCGGGTTAAAATCTGTGACAGTGTCTAAAAGCCATGCTTAAAAGTATCAGACACATATTCCCATTTCAAATTAGTCAACTTGCAATCTTTGAATTAAAGTGACTCGATGTTCCATATTTTAGTGCAGTGTCTCAGGATATCACCCAGACCCTGTAAATATTCCTAAATTTTGTAAGTAGTTGATATGAATTTTTCTAGAGATGTTTTTATAAGATAAAAATAAAAATGAATGCTTTCTAAGGTGAAAATGCGCTTTAGCCCACTGCTTGGCGATGTTTTAAAAATCGCCAATTCGGCGCGTTTTTGCGAAACGTCTTTGCAATTAATTGCAACTTTCCCGACACGCTCCGCGAAAACCTATTGTAAACAAAACAGAATTCTAAACCATAAATTAGTATGGAAACTGTTGCCACAAAAATATAATAAAATAATATGCAAAACGAACATTACGATCATTAAAATATTTGTCAGTTACCTTTAAATTAATTATTTACATTTTATGTTGTAATACTTACACATTTTATGCCGTTACATAACCTTCCCGACACGCTCCGCGAAAACGTAACCAAAATGGCATCCCAGAAAGAAGGAATTTTTTTTAAAAGGGCATTAAAATTACAAACGATACCATGTACACACCGTTCCGTTTTAACTTAAAAAAAACATCTGAGAATTGCACAATGTAGGCAACGTACACAAATAAACAAAATAAGCTAGAATAACGAAAATAAATTACAAGAAAATGCCATGTGCACAGCGTTCCTTTTAAACTTAAAAAAAACTTCAGCGAATTGCACAATGTACGCAACGTGCACAAATGAACAAAATAAGCTAAAATAACGAAAATAAATTACAAGAAAATGCCATGTGCACAGCGTTCCTTTTAAACTTAAAAAAAACTTCAGCGAATTGCACAATGTAGGCAACGTACACAAATCAACAAAATAAGCTAAAATAACGAAAATAAATTACAAAAAAATGCCATGTGCACAGCGTTCCGTTTTAACTTAAAAAAAACATCAGCGAATTGCGCAATGTAGGCAATGTGCACAAATCAACAAAATAAAATAAATTGCAAACGATACCAGCGTTCTGTTCTTCAGCTGAGCCAAATTATTTCAATAAAAGGCAACAAAATATAAAAATTAAGCAACTTGCACTTCCAATAAAGTAATAAATGTACATGTACATTCACTCACCTCTCTCAGCATCACAGCTAAATCCATACCGACTCGATATTTAGCGAAATATAAGGTACGAAAATAGCAAACACTCAACACAAAAACACCGCATTCAAAGAATACAACGACAACTGAAATAACTACTTAAATTAACACATACGAATTTCGAATAAACCACTACGTCATCTCACATTACCAATAAAACCGTTCTTTATAAAATAGGAAATACGCATGCGCGAAAACTACATGTTTCCGTAGCTTAAAAATACCCAGTCAGCCATGTTGGCGCGTTTATTGCTCATTCAAAAACAATCGCTGCCAAGCAGTGGGCTAAAGCGCATTTGGGCCCTTTCTAATTATCTGCAACCCCATCCTTTGAAAAGTTACATAACTGATTGGTAGCTAATTTTTTGCCTAGTGAATGTGCGAAAGGCAGCAGCCATTTTCAAAGTTCTCATGCTAAGAATTCTAAAGAATTCCAAATTCAAGAAGAATGCGAACTTTGAAAGTAATTCAAGAAGAATAAGAAAAGGAAAGAATTCCTTTTTCAAGAAACCCCTCCCTTTTGTGTATGTGTGTGTACTGTCAGTACCTCCTGTACACAGCAGTCTGTTTAGATTAAAAGAAAATTGGCGAATTGCACAAATTTGGCATTGTATGACACCAGCATTATGTACTAGCCAAAACAGATATTTGTTACACATATACCTGGGTTGCCACATAAATACTGTTTAGTGATATATTGCTTTGCTCATGAATACTTCTTTAAAAATTTTTGGTGGGGGAGGGGAAGATAAGTGGAAAGTAATTATAAATGTTTTCAGTAGGCTAATAATCATGCACATTTGATTGCTTTGTTAAAGATCTAAAACAAAGTGTATTTAAGGGATAATAAAATACTTCAAGAAGGTATTTTCATGGAAAAAAGGAAGACATGATTATCATCATTAATTACATTATTTCTGTTGTATTAATAGAATGAGTTCTTATTGGTTATGGGGCCCACATGTTGGTAACTGCTTTTCCGAGTTGTCACCAGCATGAACTTGTCAATATTATCCAGTACCTTTAATACACTTCAAATACAGTGATAAAAAAATGTAAAGGTAAAAATATATTTATGGGTGCCCCTTGGCAAAAATTGGTGATTTTTGGTGGTACATGGACACTGAGTTTGTGCAATTCTTTGACTTGTTATTTTGGCTCTTGTAGCGGCGATTTTTGTACCAAAAATCGCGGCTACAGAAAGCCAAAAAGACAAGGTCAAAGAAATGCACAAATTTCGTATCCATGTGCACATTGACTGGTTTTTCACTTAAAAAAATATCTCAGAATTGCACAAACTAGGCATTGCGCACTCCCTTGGTTTTGTCCTTGACACACCAATTTATTTTCACTTAAAAGGTCAAAGGAGCAGTCAACAAAATAATATAATCTCAATAAACTACATTTTAAAACAAACAATGAAACAACATAAAAAAGGAAATTCATCTTAGCACTACACAAAGGAAATATCCACCTACCTTATTTACAAATTTCGTATCTTCAGTCAAACAGAATTTCTTAACAGCATCCAAAAACTTCTTAAAATTATCTGAACTAAAATCTGCATACTGCCATCAACCACATAAATCCACAAAAATAAGAGTAAAAAAATGTCCTCCATAGTGCCGGTATCCTCCGACGTTCCACCATACTTATTTCCTTCCTGCAAACAGGATACTTATAATGGCTACTAAGTAAACTTTAATTTACACATCAGTCAATTGATGTTTTATCCCTTTCGTTCCAAATTGTACAGAAACTTCAAATTAATCTTACCACATTCAGCCATTTTACCATGTAAACCATAAAATAAGCACTTTTTAACTAACATCCAACACTTACAAATCCAATTCAAATTCACCGTAATCATGCAACCAATTATGCTATAATAGGGTTTCCATAACATTGAACTACTCAGGTTACCATAAATGAAACAACTTGGCGATAAATGAAGCAACAACTTAGCGATAATCCAAGGGGCACCCTTCAGTATACTCTAACCAATGTAAATTATAATGGAATAGGAAATAAGAAACTTTTCGTATCTGTTTACATCATTCACAAAATGGTAGAAATATCTCGCTAACAGTATGAAATTAATAAAATGCTGCTAAATTCAAACTAACTGTTACCAACATATTATCAATATTACAAAACAGTTCCACCTATGTGTAATGTCAGCATGATTTATAAGCCACAATATTTGAAAACAGTGCTACCTGTTTATAATATCAGCAATAAGCCAGAATTTGGCATGGTGCCATATTGGCTTCATAGTCCCTATTACCCAATGTTACTGTAAATAGTAAAACATCTGTTAATGCATTAACATTCTCTACTGAAAGGTGTTGTAGAATTTTTTTCCAAATTTATCGCTATTTACAGAAAATTATTATCCATATGAGAAAAGTTGTTTAATTAGGAAATGATCCATTACTCACATGCAGACTTTTCCTCTTAATTTATTGTTTTTGTACGATTTATCAATATTATTGCATGGAAAAGCCAAATGTATTACAGGTAAAGTATTTGTTGAAGCTGTTATATTTGCAGCCATGAACACTTTTGTTGATATTAAATCTATGCATTTCAGTACAATGAGGCTGTTTTGTTATTCCAGCATTTAAAAATGGCTACCAAATGTGTTTTATTTCTTAAGTTACAATTAAATATATATCATAATTATTGTAATTGTTTTGTTATAAAAATGCTGCAAGAATCAGTACAGGAACTTTCCCATTCTTCATTATTAAAAGTCATTAACTTTATAAAGTGTATTAACATTTGTATGCATTGTTTCCCCTTTCCCCAAAATTATTCTCAGATCTTTTTCTTGAAGATTAATAATTTTGGCATTTAGATAATATGCAACCAATCTGTCGGTACTTTTTGTCTAGAAATATATTTTCATTGTTAGTAAAGTGATTAAACATGTGTTTAGATTTTAGCAGATATTCTGTAGTGATTGTGTTAAATAGATTAATATTGTCCAAATCTTGACTCTGCTTGTGTATGAATTCAGCTAAACAAACAAACAAAAAAGCAACTTCCTTAAAACTTTGGTGCAGTTTGGCAATTTTTTACAGATCAGAAGGTAAAAGTTACTCTGTGCCTTTTTTTTTTTTTCTTTTAAGAAAGGTTCCCAAACTAATGATATTTATCGTAAGTCAATAAAAATTATTAACATATGAAACGAAAACATTGTTTAGTAATTTAAAATAAATTTTAATTATTAAATAAGGATTACATGATACATTAAAAAAATAACACATTCTACTTCAAATCTTTCTATGTTCAAATTATTATTCTCCTGAAGTACACAGTGATCTGTTTTCACTTAAAAAAACATTGGAGACTTGGCTTTCTGCAGTCTTCAACAAGAGCAACTTTCTAGGAAATGCATTTCCTCATTTTTTCCTTTAGAAAATTGTCACCAAAATTATGTATTGCTGCTGTAATTTTACTGTAGTTTCTTCCATTGCTGGCAAATTCTGTAAACTCATATTTTAAAACTATAATGATTTGTATATAAAAACTTGAAATAGAACAGAAAAGAATGAACTTGAAGTAGAACGGAAAAGAATGCATACGAAAATGGCGGCATTGCTTGACTGAGCATGGTTGCTGGAAAAATGATTATCATTTATTATGGACGTTATTGCCAGAGTTTGGCACATTTAAAAAATTTGGCAACTTCTACTTAGGTGGTGGCATTAATACAAAAGTAACCAATTATTAACATTATGTTTCCATCATACACAGGTTTACCAAAATACTTTTTGCTCAAACCTGAGCAATCTTGAGAAAATGCAACAGAGAATAAAACCTATTAGTAAAAATACCGATGATTGAAAAATGTAAATAAAGAAGTTTTAAATAAAAACCAACAGTAACTTAAAAGAAATTTTTAGTTACTCTACTGATAAGAAGTTATCACCAATGTGAACTTTTTAAAAAATGATTTGTTATTTTTAATGGCATCAAGAAATTCATTGCAGTTTATTTCACTATTAATTTTGCAGCTTTTCATGGTTGATTAAGATGTTCTACCTCTTTCTGTAGCCATACAGATTTTTGTTATTGAGAATACTCTTTCAACGGATGCCGATGTTCCTCACATGCTGAAAATGAATTGTATTATTTGAGCATGATTCAACAATGAGGACATTTTTTTTTTTTTTTTTTAATGGCTCAAGCATCAATTTTTTTTACAACTTTTACTTTTCCAAATTTTATCATTAGCTGATCAAAAAGACTTTTGCTAGCACTACTACATCAAAAAGTTGATCTATCTTTATTGTATTATTTGTCACAATTTCATTAATTTTTCCCCAGAAATTTCAGTTTTAGACCATGTTAATTCACTGTTGTTTATCCAAATAGAAGATTTTGCTACATCAAAACTGTTTTATTGTAGCTTAGTGTCAGAACATCTGTCATTATTTTGGAGGAAAACATCTATACGTTATTAAAAGTACTTAAATCTAAAAATACAAAATATTTAGATTTGCAGGTACAGGTAGAAGTGGGAGGTCATCAATATTTCACTGTTTGTTGTATAGTCCTACCTCAGTAATTGTGCAGTTCTGCCACAGTTTTGAGGGAGAACACCTTGGGGACTCCCACATATGTTCCCTTTCCACCAACCTCTTGAGAGGACTTTGAGCTAACTATATATTTTGAGTTCACCCTAGCTGCACAGACACTATATGTTTACAAGCATCATTGTCTTCTCAGGGATTCAGATCTGAGGCCATGGGTATGGTAATCAGCATCACTAACCACCATATCAACTGGGTGGCATTTAGATTGGCAACAGTAACTGTTGCAGAGTGGATATTTTAATTGCCAAATTGCTGCTTTACCTGATGCTGTACTGTTTCTACTTCTTATATGTTCAGTGCTTAAACTTTTACGGACAAGAGGGCCAACTGTCCAGGATACAGCAACTCGATCATCAAAGCGGGAGCACACCAATGGCCGAGTTGCTGAACACTGGTAGTTGTGACCTGTGTTCAGATCCAGGCAAACGGGCTACCTGTGTGGGTGTTTTCATGGTTCCCTCCCTATGTGTAAATGTATGCGAGGAAGTTTCCCTTAGAAAGTCTGCCATAAATGCATCTCTTACCAATATTTGTGTGTTTCAGCAAAATAACATATAGCTTGAAATAATGAATTGTGCGTGCTTTTTAGCTTTCAGCAAATTTGGTAGACACCCAAAGTAAAGTGTTATAAAAATTGGTACAAGAGGAATAATTGTTGTCCACGTAACTTTTCCTTTCTTAGAAAAAAAGAAAAATTGCATATTTCTAGAAGAATCTATTGTAGCTTCTGGGATTGTTTGAATGCCGAAAGGCAGGCTAAGCCGTAAGTGTTGTTATTGATAGTATTGCTCAGCTAGTATCTTAATGCATATGTAGATAAGCTATTAGGTTAAGTGGGTGAATGAATTAATTTCAAACTGAATGACATAATTTTCTGCATTGTTTGCCATAGTGCTTGAAAATATTTCAATATGGTTTTCGAAAAACGGATGTGGTAGACATTTCACAAATAAAAAATTGAGTATCTGTTAAATTTTATAATTAAATAAAAACCTTGTTTTAAAGAATATATTTTATGCAGTTTATGAAAAAAATCCGAGGAGTTAGTTTTTATGGTATCCTGTATTAATTACAATTTTAGGCCATTTTGTGATTATTATTGTTTTTATGCTTTAATTAGCATGAAGAATTGGTGTATCTTTATGTAAATAATGCTGTAAAATTACTATTGATGAAATATATTAATTATATTTGAACTGTAAATAACTCTAATTTACAATTTTTAAAAATTAAAAATTTTGGTTATTTTAGTTCTGATGTAGTTATTGGACAAATTATTTCTCTTTTCTATGTGCTCCAAAAGTATTATTACCTGTAAATTAAAAATTATCTAAAATCTTGTATGTTATAACTCTCCTAAAAGTAGGAAATGGATAATTACTATTGTTGAATTTTTGGAAAATCCTAGATTTACTTCATAACATTAGTTTAATCTAATCATATAAATTAAAAAAATATTATTAAACTGCTAAAACAAAGTACATATTTTGAGAATAGTGCAAGAATAGGAATGTAGTTCTCTCGGAGTTAAAATCATAATTGTATTATGAGGTTCTTATATAACTTTCAGGGAAAATGTAAATCTGTTTTGGTTAATATAGTTATGACTGTTGTTCTAAATAAAATGGAGAATTGTTGAGTAGCAAAATTAATTGTGCATTTAACATTTAATTGCTTTTTAAGAAACGCAATACAGATATGCAATGTTAAGATGTTAAGAGATGTAATACTTATAGTACAGTGCTGTTTCTGTGATGTGGGTATCAGTCAGGAAATGATATGTATCATAATCGTAAAAAAGATGTATTGAATAGATGAATAAAATGAAACAAATACACTCTTGAAATGCATGCTGCATTTACCTCCCCTTTTTATACTAATTTTATTGTATGAAAATCATGAGGGGAAAGTTATGCAAATAATTTTCTTTCCAAAGGATGTGGAGACTGTAAGAAAAAAACAAATGAAAAGTATTCCTGAAAAAAGCGGCAGAAACTATTCCAATATTATTTAAAAGAAACCTACATTCCAGTAAAAATATGTAGTAGTATTAACATTACAAATATTTAATAAGGTATTTTCATTTGTACTATCTTGAACATCTCTTGTTCAGGTATGTATTGCTAATTTAATGCTGCTGTGTGTGTGTGTCATCTGCTATGCTTGTAAGTTGTCATTATTATCATTTACTCTGTCTCCCATGCACAATGAATGTTAGAACCATCAAGAGCATTAGATAGCTCTATTTCCTTGAAGACCTTCACTGTCACTGCTTCATCTATCACAGTACTTGCATTTAAATTCCACAAGCAAATGAATTAAATGAAAATGCTTACTATGTGAATGAATTCATTTTTAAATTTAGGCAAGCCCATTTTCTGAACTTCATGAGGGAGGGGAAGATTACGTGAATGCTTAAAAAAATTTCAGAACCTTGTGCTTTAGCACCTAAGAGGGAAGTACACTGGTTTGCAAAACTTAAGCAACAATGTAAAAATTTGGCCATGAAATTGCAGAAAAGGAGGTCTGGAGATCAGTACAATGAACACGTAAGTCAGTAGAAACATCATGCATATGCAAATATCAGGAACGAAACGTCAGAGGCGACGTGAGCATACACGAAACTCGTGATGTCGGTGCGCGTAGCTCAACAGTAGAATAAAAGGAAGGATGGAGACGCAATTCAACATATTCGCTGCAAGTGCCAGTGAGTCAGTTCATGAAATATGGCTAGAAGAATCACCTGGACGACTTCACACGTGGAAGAATGGTCGGAAAGCTGGAGGAGGGGCGTACTGTCACCAGTGTAGCTGGAATCAACAAAAGTGTTGTTTTGCATGCTTGGAAAGTCTTCCAAACCACAGCTGTTAGAAAGGTTGGTGGTGGCCGCCCGAGGACGACATCTGCAGGGGATGACCTATATATCATCCTGCAGGCAAATAGAGATCGACAGCAGTCAGCAAGCACCATTGCTCAGCAACTCTGTACAGTAACAGGGCGACAAGTGTCATGGTTTACTGTGGCCAGACACCTTCACAAAGGGGGCCTATTCACCCGCCGTCCTGAACGCTGCCTCCCGTTGAAAGTTGGCCACTGTTTACAGTGGTGCAGAGAGCACAGAAACTGGAGAATTGATCAATGGAGTCGTGTCCTCTCTACGGATGAGAGTCGGTTCAGTACCAGAAACAATTCTCAACATGTTTTGATTTGGAGAGAGATTGAGACCCGGTTTTATCCCAGTAACTTCAAGGAAATACACCGCAACGGTGGTCCTGGAGTTCTTGTCTGGGGAGGCATTATGCTGAACTGGAGAACTGAGCTCAACGTTTTCAACAGAGGGTCTGTAACTGGGGATTGCTATTGTGAGGAAGTACTCCTTCCCCATGTGCGTCTGTTCCGAGGTGCCATTGGCCCAGACTTAATTTTTATCGATGACAATGCACGGCCGCATCGGACTCTTGCTGTTGAGGAGCTACTGGAAAGTGAAGATATCACTCGAATGGATTGGCTAGCGTACTCCCCAGATTTAAATTCCATCAAACATGTGTAGGATGCTTTGCAGCATGCGTACATCCTCCGGAGAACACCCAACAACTCAAACAGATGCTGATTGAGGAATGGGCACTCCTACCGCAAGAAATGTTGCACCAGCTGGTTCTGAGTATGCGGAGATGGTGCGAAGCAACCATTGCAGTGAGGGGAGGGCATATCCCATATTAAGGAACATCTGCTTGTTGTTCTTCCTCTTGGATAGACAATCATGAGTCACGATACTATGCGTTCAATAAAGTTTTTGTTTGATTCCATACCTTATGCATTGTATTCCTTTTTCAGCTCCGATGCTTTCGTCATCCTTTACGTACATAATACTCTCCTTCAGTTCTGCATTTTATGTCTCTCAGTTGATTTCTCGTGGAGTTATGGCAAAAAACCCTGCTGTTGCTTAAGTTTTGCACACCAGTGTATACGAGTAAATATGGTATATTTATTATTTTTGAATGCCAGGTGTACGATAAGTCATTTTGAAGTATTTCTTTTTTTATTGGCTATTTACTATTTATTTATTTATTAGTGCTAGATCCTGATTTGAGCCCTGATGAAATGGAAGAAAAAAGTAGATTAATTTCTCAAGTGTTGGAATTGCAAAATACTTTGGAAGGTATGCATTTTCTTTTATTCTTTAAGACAGTTCAGATTGCTTAGTTAACAGAGCAATGTAGGCAAAAATTTTTCCTTTTGTACATATAAACAAATATTGCATTTGCCATTAAATGACTGAGTACAAAACATGTAATATACTGATACGATATATATTCTCCAAAGGAAATATTATAATTTGTCCATTATGAAAAGATGTTTTAAAATGTAAAACAATTAAAAATAATTTAATTTCATGGATGGCTTCTAGGAGGAAAAGAGGCTATTTAAAAGACCTTTTAAATCAAGCTGTATCTCATTAAGCAAAATTCATTTGAGTTTTGGATGAATAAAGTTTATTTCTAACCACTTTCTGTCTTATATTGTATGTGTTTGAAGACCTTCAACTTCTTTAAAACATTTTAAGCAGCAAATGACCATCATTGAAAGGGTTTGATTTGTTTTTCCTATTGTAATTAAATGCATGGTTTATTAATAATTGGTAGCTGATTAAAAAAATATTTTGACTTGCCGGTTAATAAGTAGAAAAAGATGGTCCTGATGCATTTTGCCATTGGGCCATGTTAGTTGACACAGGTTTCACTAAATATTTACTAGTCATTCTGGCAGAAGTTTGCAGAAAAAATTATTATTTATGTAGTAAGATTATCAAGAGATACAAGTTATGAAGATTGGTTTAACTCATACTGTCAAATGGATATTCGTTTGTCATAGTTTTTCACGTCTTTTCAAATAAAATCCTCATATCAACTCATTAACAGAAACTTTCTTTAATGCCTGAATGCTGTAATTAAAAAATATTTCACTGCATGCTTTTTCGTGAAAGGTAGGTCTGAAACTTTAATCTCTCCCTCTTCAAAATGAGATGTAGAAACAAAGAACTAATATTCTTTACAAAAATAAAACGACAAAAAGAAGATTAATGGGATTGCGTAAAACTAAGGCAAAGATCTTATGTTTTAATATTACACTTACCCATTGTTGATGATAGGTTGCATTGTTTGGCAATTGGTTTCTGTATGTAAATACTGAAAATATCAATATTACTATTATTTCAGAGAAATTGCAGTTGAACTAATTTTACTTTCAGTGTATTGATAATTAGGATTTTTATGTGGAATTAGCCTTAGATACAAGACTATAGACTCTTGATCCATATTCATTTTTCAACTCTAGATTGTTTTCAGAATTAAAAGTTAGTTATATTGCTTTGTTAAGATAACTGTTTCCTTTTTGTGTGTCTGTATGTAAGAAAGGTCATACTTGCATATTAACACAACCCACCTTTGTGCAGTTTGGTAATTTTTTACAGATGTAGTAAAACATTAAAAGTTACTTTAAATCAGAAGAGAAACACGCCAAAGTGAAACTTACAATTAGTAAAGAAAGAACCTTGTATTTGGCATAGATTTAGACAATAATTCTTAAGCTTTTAAATTCTCTAAAATTTCAGAAACACAAAAGGATGCAATCTGCCACTTAATTACTCATATCGTGAATTTTAATAACAAATCATTTGTTTTGAATCTCAACCAAAAGGAAGGGAGACCTTATGTGAAATTTTATCATAATATTAACATTATAATTTCTAAAGCTGAGACAAATTTCTATAATGAACAGGCACACTATATTGATAGTGTCTCAAAACTGATAAATGAAGGCCTTTACTGCTTGATCCCTAAAGATCCTTCAACTTTTTATGTCATAAAAATCAAAACAGCTGTTAAATCTTCAAATATACTTCCAATTCAGTTTAAAAAATCTCTTATTTCACCTACTGCTAACTGTGCTAGGTTTTATGCTCTTCCTGAAGTCCATAAAATTGTTATTCCTTTTCAACCTATAGTTTCTAACTTAGGAACAGCATCATATCCTTTGGCCAAGTATTTACTTTCCAGATTTTCTTTACTTTCTCATAATATTCTCACCGTAAGAAGTACATTTGAAGTCATTGATAAGGCTAAAGATATTTCTCCTCAGCATTCCATTATGATTTCTTTTGATGTTAAATCACTGTTTATTAATGTTCCTTTCAAAAGAGCACTAAAATGTCTTGAAGCTACACTTCAAGAATTCCATTTCACACGCACAGAAATTGAGGTGTTAATTTCTGTTTCTAAATCAGAACCACTTTTTTTTTATAATCAACATTTTTGCCAAATTGAGGGATTAACTGTGGGAAATCCTCCCAGTCCTGTACTTGCTGACATTTATATTTTTGAGGTTAAATTATTTGAGAAATTATCTTTGAATAATGTGAAAGTAAAAAAATTTTGCAGTTTTTACGGGTTTACAGTTTTCCTCTCTATTTACAAGCACATCTTTTCCCCTATTTTTTGTTATTGATAATGCTTTTCTACAGTATTTAAAATTTGGGTATTTTGGTCAATGGATGCATTATTGTCGCTTAAATTTTCGTGTTTGCTTAGTTTTACATATGGTACACCTGGAAGCCCTAGTGTTGGATAACAGATTATGTGTAATTTGTATTTTATGCAGCCTTTAATTTTATTTACTTAATGTTTTTCGGCCACTAATCATTATTGTGAATTTTGTTTCTTGGAAGTGGCAATCGCACAACTTTAAGAATAAGTTAAAAATATGTGTGTGTACTACACACACATAACAGACATTAAAGAATGTTTGTTGTTTTTATATGAGTGATGTTTTATTTAAGATCCAAATTTATTTTCAAGCACAATGCCATTTATATTGATAAATGCCATTTATATTGATAAATGCCATGATATTTTAAAATATCAAATTTGTCAAAAATATTATTACTCTTGTTATTTGGAATTTTGAGCCTGTAATACTGGTAGTATAATAGTTTATTTTGATGAATAAGTGAGTAGCTAGTTCTACTCTCAACCTTTAAAGATTGACACTTCATTATTTTGCAAGCCACATTTCTCATAATCCCATAAAGAAGAGCCTCGCAAATAGTGTGCTATTGTTGCTGGGGGGGATCTGAAAGCTTTCAAATTTTATATTATGCCCAAAGGGTTTTTTTAACGTTTTGTGTTATCTTTATTTATTAAATATAGTGTTCTAACAAAATTAAAAATGCAAAAAATGTCTACGATAAGACACTTATCTTTTTTTTTCGTGTCATTGTGCCCCTGTATGGAGCAGAGCAGTTTTAGTTTGGAAAAAACATCAGAGAATTGCAGAAACTTAACATTACATATAGCTTGGCATTGCACAAAGTGTTGGTTCTTTCCACATGCATGGAAATTTGTTTAAATAAGCATTGAAGAATTGCACATGCTTTTCTCTTTCCATGTATGCAGTGATCTGTTTTTGCTTTGAAAAAGAATCCGAGAACTGCACAATTTGGCTTCGGAGTTTTATCTTCAAAAATTTGGATCTATAAAATTCAATTGTTTACAAAGTGTAAATCTTCACGAAATGTGAATTTTTGCTTTCAGTTTAGGCAAAAAATGCCATATTTTTGAAGAAATGCAACCCTTTCTTTTTCATCACACTCCACAGTTCAATTACAGTTTCTTAACAAGGGGTGAAAAGTGCTCTCAGTGCAAACAGACACAGAATTTGAAGATGGAAACATGGCTTTCGGTGGAAATCGGGGCTTGTCTGCTGCAGGCATACAAGTACTTGGATTGTCACATAAATGCATATTGACGATGTCATGGGTTGCCTGTTTTGATGCTTCATACCAGCTGACTTTTTTTGTAGAGCATTCTTGTTATTATATGGGTGCTGTACACCTCACATAACAATTTTCTTAATTAACTTTTTATTAGATCATGATCAGGCATTTTGAAACATTGTGATCTTCAACTTGTCCTCTAACTTTTCTGCATTTTTGTAATACTTAAGAGTGTTTAAGTAAACAGTTGTACATGGCACTCAGTCTTCAAAACTGGTGATCTTTAGAACTATGAATTATTCTTTAGAATCTTAGAACTGCTCTAAAACTCTGTTTTTGTAAAATGTATGTGTTTTTGTAAAAAATTTTATGAAGACATTTTATTATTATGTAGGTACACTGACTCATTAGTGCTTATGTGCTTGTCCTTTGCATGCCATAAATAAAAGTCCTTTTCTGCTAATGTGCATTAACTTTTTGGCTGTAATTTTTTAAAATTATTTATTGGCTTTCAAAATCACATTCAGCAAAGTTAACTTTCTGTGGAAAAATGTGTTTGGTACAATTCAGATTAAGAAAGATGCATAGTTTACACCTAAATATTGTTGTAATTAAAAAGGGAAAATGAAACAAATTTTTATTTAAAGGATTTTTGTTACCAGTTTTTAAAAAAGTCTGGCAATTTTTGCTCGGGACAATTGATGCTACTCTTTTAAAGTTCCACGGTTCCACATAGTATTTCAAAGCCTCTCATAAAGTGTCCTCTTCTTCCTTCATTTGGGTCAATCTCCATAGCAATATCATTTAATTTCTTGTAAGTTAAAGGTGCTTTATCTTCTTCATTATCACTGGTGGCTAGTATTATAAAATCATCCAATCATCATTCATCGTGTCTTGATTAATTCTTTGACATCTCCTTCTTCCATGACTGAAAGTCGTCTGTTACAATTGCTTTTGCAATTTTTAAGTTTTCTTTCGCTTCATTTTCCATTGATGGAAGTCCATTAAAATTGTTGATAACTTCTGGCGAGAGGTAATGCTAGCAATTATTAAATCATGATGATTGAATGTTGAGCCATATGTAAATGAAATTCTAGGGTTGGATAAATTAAATAGAAACAATTAAAAAATGCATCTATGTGAAATTATGTTCCGCAAATCTGCGCTCGGCAAGGATTTACTGTATCTTATAAATGATTTTGAATATTGCATAGAACTATCACAATACAAAGCCACAAATTTATGTTTCACAATGTCCTGATAAAATGCTCAAAAGCTACTCTGTCAAAAACGATATGTCATGTGAAAGTATTAACAAATTGCAGGAATTTATTTTTGACAAATTTAAGTAAACTTTAATCCACAACTGCGTAAATGTTTTCATAAAAATGCATTTAAAGAATACTAACTATCATTTATTTCTCTTAGTGTGATTAAATATTTTGTAATTTTTAAGAATTAAAATCAGTAAATACCGTATGCAAGGCGGGGAATAAATAAAACTTTATTTAAAAGAAACTTTATTTAGATGAAGTGTTTAATATCCATTAAACTATGTTACAATTGGGAAATTATTATTTTCTTCCAAAATTTTCAAATTTGTTTTAATATTTTATGCTATGTGTGAACAAAAGTTTTGAAACATTTTTAGCATGCTCTTTTTTTTTATATTGATTGTGAATGTTATAACTAATTTTTTCAAGTATTTTCATTCCCTCTTTCAAACATATTAAGGAAAATGAATTATTAAGAAAGTAATTTATCTCCCTTTTCAAATTTAAAATTGAAGCATGAAGCTGTTAATTAACCTAATGACAAGTAAATGCTGATGAGTATTGTTGCGTACATACGGGTTTGTAATGAATTGAATGCACAAGTCGTTAAAAAGTTAATAAAATTTATTCTTTTTACAAGAAATAAAACAAAATACTGAAATATTTCCTCGGCGATATTCGTACAATATCACTATATCTCAAACGTTAAACGGAACTCAATTAAAAAACAGAGAAACATTCTCACTGTGAATTCGCTACAATCAATCACAGCATTAAGTAAACAACAGTTCGCTTAAAACAGCTACAACTACAACTGAGATGAGGTGTTTTAATTCGGCTTTTATAAGTTTTTTTATTATTTAGTAGAATATTTTGGTAAAACCTTGATTTTTCTCGATATTTGTGAATGGCAACAGTAATTATGAAATATTTATTTATTAAATATTAAATGATGCGCTCTTTTATTTTTCCGATGTAGCTTTCTCTTAAAAAATCGTCTGCATTGCATGGGAAAATAAACCAATTTTAATTTCAATTCTAAATAAATACGAAATCCGTAACAGAATTTGTTGAATTTTTTTGGAATTTTGAGAGTTTATTTTTATATTTTTTTATTTATTGTTAGAATTCACGGAGTAGGAATTTTAAGAGCTTATTTTTATGTATATATATTTTTTATTTTTATTATATTTATTTAAGAGCTTCTTTTTGCATAGTAATTTGAAAAATCAATTTCTTCTTCCAATATTTTATAGATCTGTCTCAGAGGGTAGATAGTGTGAAAGAGGAGAATTTGAAACTGAAATCTGAAAACCAAGTTTTGGGGCAATACATTGAGAATCTAATGTCTGCATCAAGTGTATTTCAGTGCACATCACCTAAAACCAAGAAGAAGTATGTACATTTCTAATAAAATACTACTTTTATTCTCTTTTAAACTTGTATATTAAGGAGAAAATAGTCTTTAATTTTATAAGAACATTGAGGAAATTTTTTAAACAGTGTAATTAATTATAAAATACTTATAAAATGAAATTTTTTTGTGCTAAAGGAAAACAGAGCATTGCGCTTCAGTGGATTCTGAGCCATTGTGATATTTTTAGAAATGAGTTGGCAGATAGACTTGCCAAGGCCAGATCCCTCTTGACCCAAACTGATTTCTCTTTGCTTTTGCATGATATTAAGGGAGTGTTGCCCTCTGTGTCATTAGCCTGATGTGACACCAATTTTTCCAGATTGAAGTATTCTAGATGAGTGGTTTCAAACTCGTATTGCATGTGGGCCATATGTATGATCTCAAAGTAACTCACAGGTTTGAATTTTTTCTTAATTAACAAAATAAAACATATTGTAACTAAATATTAAATTTCACTTACTAAATATTTAAAAAAAAAGTACATAAACAATATTAAAAATGATAACTCAAAGGAAAAAAAGAAAATCTGAAAGGTTTCAGATTTCAAATTATGTCCAAAGGGGTGTTTTTTTTTTTACATTTTATTTATTTTATTTATTAAATATCATGTTCTTCACACTTAAACCACAAAATTCAGTTCAAGAGCAGTATCCCAAAATAATTTTAAAACGAGTCTATCTTTAGAACTTCCGATACACAGTTCCGCATGCTGGAGATAAAAAGGTTTTTTTTTCTCCTGTAGAGTGTTGCCATTGCTCACTTTTAAATCATTTGAGTTTGTTCATCAAAACTTTGTTAAAGTTTTACAAAATATGAAATCGATAATAAAACAAATTCCAAATTCGGGTGGAAACGTACGTTATTCAAAATTGGATGGCTTTAGGTAGTGTTGTTTTATTACATTTGGAAAAATATATATACATTTATGCAGATTCTTCATTATTTAATTTCTTTAAATATAATGCAGAGCTGCAATATTTGGTGGCAACAATTTGAAAAGTGATTCAGATTTTTAATGTTTCCAACAAAATCGCAAAATGAAAACAATAGTCCTTCAGAGACAAAGCCCCTTTTTACTAAAAATTCAAATTTATATTCTATTTGAAATTTGCAGAAGTTATGCACAGTTCCAAACACAGGAATTGATAAGGTAGATATAATAAAAAGTGTAAACAAACAGGATTTACAAGCCGCTAGTTTTTCCCTATCTGTACAGCAATATGAACTGCACAGCTGTTCAACCAGCCAACCAACTGGTCCCAGGAACCAGGGCTAGATTAGGAGTCCCTGACCACTTTTCACATAATATATTTATATTATACAATTCCCCAATTCTTCTCTCTTGGACTTGGTTGAGCTGGACCATACATTCCATGGTAAAACCAGCTGTTGAGAATTTTTTGTGTGACCCCTTTCCATGTTTTCAAGGGTCTTTTTGGTGTCCCCTATCCTTGTTGCCTTAAGCACGTGCTTATTTTTCTGAAGTTAATCCAGCTCTGCCAGCAGCAAGGACTTAGAAAACATATGCATCAGAAATACTCACTATATAGTAAAAAATGTCAACAAGTATCTGAGTGGTAAAGTAGCTGAATGCTGACTAAATTAATTTAACCTGGGCTCCAATACCAGGCAAACGGGCTGGCTGGTTGGAAGTGTGTGTGGTCTTCCTCATGTGTAACATGGATATCAGCCGGTTTCTCTTAGAAATTCCTTCACAAGGGCAGATAGCTCTCACCGGCTTTTACCATAATCGGATAAACGAAATTGAACTGTGGAGCAAACATGAAACACAAGAATACTGAAGTGTCATCCACTGTCAGCTGACCTACTAAATTTATTGATTGTACCAATGTGGGAATTTCTCCCACCTTCCCCCAGTCTTGTAGCCTGTCATGCAGTGCCAAAGCCCCAATCTATCATTTCATCTCTTTTCCATTCAACAGCAGTCGTGTGCATAAGCTCAGTCTGTAAAACTATAAGCACCATATTTATGACAAATACATAATTGAAATATATTTGAAGGTCATGTAAAATTGCTTTGGGGGCTGCCAGTTTCCTGTGATGCATATTTGCTGTGCTAGTACACTGACTTTTATTTATTTAATGTTCCACTGTTCTAGACTGCCATTCAGAGCCTATTCCATTGTAGGCCAGTTGCACAGAGCATTTCAAAGATCTTTGTGAAAAGGCAGCCAACCCATACATTAAATTTTCATAAGTTTTAATTAATGAAATTCTGCATATCATTTTATTTATTTCTATGATGTAATAAGTATAGGCCTGTATTATAGTAGACTGGAACATTTACCTGTGGGAAATTTGTACTCATAGTGTTCTAAACAGTGCTTCTGGTAAAATCCAAGGGATTAATTTTCATATTTGATAGTAGCCACCTTTGATGGCCAACAAGATAATACATAAGTACTTTTATTTTTTAAAAAATATCATCTTTTGTTGTTTTTGTGATGAAAAAACTTTCTAGTTAGACAGTTTTTTGAAGTTTCACACTGCGTCAGAATTGAAATTATCGAATACTTTGAACTGCGTCAGAATTGAAATTTTCGAATACTTTGAAATTCGTCTAAATTATTATGTAATTGAGTATGCAATATTAACATTAGTCACATGGGCAAACTTCATGAACAATCATGGGTAAGTGCATTTGTGTTACCACTCATTTATCTTAAAACAACAGACTATGTACTGTCACTACTTTAGCAGCCTCTTCTGACCACCATACTGATTGGGTGACTAGCATTACTTCATAAAATTATAACTGAACTTTCCCATTGCATTGAACAATAAAGTATGCTTTCTTTTAAACAATAGTTTTGTGTACAAGCAGTTTAGGCATGGTACTAATAATTGGCCATTTCATTTAAGGAATAAGAAGATACTATTAAGTTAGTGTTTCTTTTATGTATCTAAACCATACATGCATTAAATATAGCTACAAAATGCTCTTTTTTCAGTTCAAATTCATTATATATTACTTGTAGATTAAAATAATTTTGTGTGATGTACTAAGAAAATGTTTTCTGTTAAATATAGCTGAATAATAATATTGGATGTCCTTACATGAGGTACATTTATAGAAAGCTTTATATCACAACTGCTCAATCATTATTTTCCCCCTCAGTTTCCAATAAATATGCATATCATTATCAACTGAATATTTTGCAATTATTGTTAACAATGCGGTAACCAAAACTTCCACATACAATTGTCTTTTAAGAATAATCAGAAAGTACTGATTGTTGCTTATACTAGACTAAGGAAAGGGGATCTCGTGTACAGGTTGTGGCAATCCTGAGGCATGAGGTTAGCTCTTGCAACATTTTTATAGTTTGCTGCTTGCTCATATTGCCGTCTGTTAGCAGTGATAGGAAGTGCAGTATATGAGTTCCTAATGTCTTTGGCTGTGATAAACAACTTTGGATTCAGTCATGCATCTGTTATATGACTCTTAAATACTATACTGTTTTCAAAAGAACTCCCATCAGTAGACAACATTCCATCAATTACAACGGTTGTGATTGAGCCCAAGTTGTGATTATGGCTGCGAGCCCTGTGTGTTGATGTGAGTAGTCATTGTAAGGCTTCAGCTCCAGTGCATGGGTGTGCTTAGTTCGGCCTGTTTGTTGCACTGTGGAATGTAGTGTATGTGATGTACTTCATTTGTCTCCTGGTGGGCAGAGGTGCATCGCAGTGGAGGTCATTCACTGTGGTGGTCCCTTAGGTGTGAGGCTCACCAGTACAACTTTTTAAGTATTTGCTGAAAATTGCAGTCTTTGCCATGATAATTTTGTGGGTTGTTCTGAATATGTCGGACAAACAAGATGCAACAAGATCTATTAGCAGTTATGAGAACTTCCCAGTGTCCTTGGGACAGTAAACAACCTTGGTATTTGATTGTGGATCTTTTACATGGCGATTAAATATTATACCACTATTGCAAAACAGCTCCAGAGCAGTAGATTCTAATATTTAAACTGCTTTCTGGAACAAGCATGAGATTGGTCTTTTGGCAACACTGCGAAAATCATGTAACTGTGGGGATCACATGATTCCTAAGTGCATTGCTTCAGGAGAAGGTTGCAGTTCACATTATCATATGCAGGGGTAAAATGCAGTGATGCACTAAAAGTTGGCAGAGAGTATAAAAAATAAGCTCTGGATGATCAAAATATGCATCTATATATTTTAAATTTAGCCAAAGGAATTCAAATTTATGTATTCAAATGAGAGTATATCTCAGATGCATGGAAAGATAGAAACACAATGAACTCAACTGATAATTATGGCAAAGCATAAAGAGGACTAAAAATAAAGGATGCATTCATTGAGAACTTTCTGGCACACTTAAATATATTCTCATTATGCATGAATTGCCTCCTAAAATATCAGTTTCAGTAATTATTGAAAATATTTCTTTTGTAGCTAGAATTTTTACACAGACTAGTTTAAATATAAATTTATTAGAACAAGGCTTCAAAGAATGACATGCAAAGTTTACGGAGAAGGAGGAGCTGTGGATTTACTGTAAAGTAGGCATGCAGAGACAAGTTAAGAGATGATCAGTTGGGCAAGGGAGAGCTTTGTGATGATGTATGTAGATGTTGCGTAATTATTAGCTTTGAATGAATGTAATTCCAGATGATCCTAAACACTACAGATTATAGCACATGTAATTCCAAAATTTTGGCACAGTCAACTTCCTCGAACTCCTTTCAGTGCTCTTCTTTACTTTGTTAACTATCTCTTCACTTGGCCGTGGGCTTATGACTGCAGTATATCAGGGGGTTGGGAATATGTTATGTCAGTCATGTTGAAATTCGGGAAAGTTCAAAAGTGGCAATTAGATTTTCCAAAAGGCACAAGTTCATATTTTCATCATTTTAAAAGCAGCAAAACAGATTTCAAATAGAAAGAAACATCAGAACATCTAAACAATCATTGAATGACAGCTAGGACCAGAGTTGAACCTTTTGCTGCCTGATGCAAACTCTGGAAATCCAAAATTCTGCTGCCCTTTCTAAATTTTAAAAATTTTGTCATCCCTGAATTCTGGCACCCGGTATGGTCACATTGGTTGCACATTATCTGGCACTGGCCCTCATGACAGTTTGCTTTCAGCATATAGTGATGTGTCAAAGACATTGCAAAGTTCTGTTGTGTGTATTTTTTTTCTTATAGTTACAACTTGACATAGTAAAAAAGTTTTAAATACTTAGGTTCTTCCACAACAACTTGTAAATGTTGATCTATCACAGCTTTGTAATGCTTTTTAAACTTTGGATTCTTCTTAAATCTGCACCATAGTGACCCAAATCAATTTTCTGCTACCTCAGAATTATGCTGTAATACCCCTTTGTGTTTGTTCCATGGCAAGCAACCCATATATTTGTTGTCCTTGAATTTTACTAATACCCAAAATTTTCTCAAAGTAATCCCTTTGTGTTTGTTTCATGGCAAGCAACCCATATATTTGTTGTCTTTGAATTTTACTAATACCCAAAATTTTCTCAAAGTAACATCATCTTCTAAGCTGTGACCATCATCAGATTTATTAGAAATTTTCAAAGCTTCCAATTGCCATAAATTTTAATCAATTTGGACATTGAATGAACTTCTAAATTATTTTTAACTTTTATTAAATTCTCTATGATTTTAACTGTTTATGATGCATTACATACATTTTGTATTCCACTTACAGACCATCTCAATTTAGTTGCTACCGCTAATAATTAAAAAATTTGGTAAACCTTTTCTACAAAGCATCCACAAGCAAATCTAAAGATTTTCTTTACAGAACTGGATACTCTTGTGTTATCGGGACCGGATTCAGAAATGTATATATGTATGAATGTGCGGATGTATATAGGTACATACATATGTATGTTTGTGTATACACACATACGTATATGGACATTGAATCTGGCCGCCATAACAGAAGTACCCAAAATTGTTAGCTAGAATCAGGTCGCTACTTTTATTTTTAAGTTTTTTAATAGCATTATTAAGTTTCTTAACTAACAAGAATAAAATAATAATTTGCGGACATTGATTAGTTTAAATTTACTAATAAATTTGTAAAAAGAAATGAAATAAATTACTTAAATTATTGACTTTTGTAAAATGAATTAAATAAATTTTGGATATTATGTAATTTCATACATATATTTTATTTATATACAAGCTATACATATTTCATACATATATTTTATTTATATATAAGCTATACATGGCTCGTGAGCCATGCCATGCCATGGCACCATCTGCAATATATCCATGATACTTTGTCTCTGAAAACTTTGCATGCTTGATTCTTTTTACATCTGGGATTTTTTCTAATAAATGCTGTAAGACAGTGAGCTAAGCAATGATTTCAATTCGGCAGTTTCATTTGAATCGATCTCGTTATAATCATGTGATCTTCTCATTGGAAGTGTTGCCAAGTGAAATTTTAGAGGTTGCTGTGCAGTATTTAAATATCATTAACTGCATATTAGAAATAAAGTTCATAAAAAAATTTTCATCAGATGCATTCTTTGTAATTAGCACACATATATATTATTGCATTCTTTCAAAGAATTTTTTAAGTGTTATTCGTCGTTAACATTTTCTGATTAAGAAATTTTGTTTATTTTAAGCATTACTGAAGAATTATTAAAAAAAATTTTCAACAGAAGTACATAATATAAAGAATTAAAATGTCTTTCATTAATGATATGTAGGTAATAATATTAGAGATTACACATATTTTTAAATTGCTAAGTTTAGTATAAGCAATTTACTATTATAATTCAAAGAAGAAATTAAAACTCATGCTGCATGGAATGACAGTAACGAGCAGAATCAGGAATTTATGAGGTCATTTGTATAATCAAATAGTAGAAAATAGTCTAGTACTATAAAATTGTGCTGTATGGCATAAAAAATAAATATGTTCTTTACGTATATTTCACACAAAAATTGTATTAAGGTATTTATAATTTTTTATATAATTTTATATATTGTGTTAATGCATAATGTACCAAATTTTTTTTAAAATCTTATTTTGATTTTACAGGGGATCTTTCAAAGGAAAGAAGTAATTTACATTGCTAACATTTGGTACAGCTTTTTCTGCAAGGGAAAAAAAAACTAGTCTTATTTAACTAAGCACAAAAGCAAGATGTTTGTGCTTTTGGCTTTCTAACACCTATGTCTGAACAAAAATGTGTACAAATATTAATTGTAATCAAGTTATACATCAAATGTATTGTTTTGTTTTCCACATATATATATACTTTTTCATTTGTCAGTTTCTTTACCATGCATTTGCTTTGTATATAGTCGCATTTAATTTTACTTTTCTTATAGTATCTGATGTATTTAATAAAATGTTTTGTTTCAGTGTATCTTCTACAAATGTGTTATTTTAGGAATAATTAATTTATCATGTGAATTTTTCCACTTGTAGCTTTTTAAAGTAGTGCTAAATTATTTCTTATCCATGATTAGATATTCTTTAATCTTTATACAAACTGCCCATTTAGTAATCAAGAAAAAATTTCTAAGATTCTAAACATATCTTAAGATTTTAAACAATGTTTCTATAACAGTAAACTCTGCTGTGGCAACAGACTCCAAAAGTGATCAGTATTTCTGAAAACAATATATATATGTTGATAATTATAATATACTTTTATGAAAATCACTTTTTAACCCAACCAAGACCATCAGATATATATTGGTTTAAAAAAAAATATTCCTAAGTGGTATTCAAATTAAAAACTGTATCTCCCAACAAGCAAAAGGAAAAAAAAAAATTATTATTATTTTCAACAAAGGTAATTTGTTTTATTTGACATATTGTTTTAAATGCTTCATTTCTTTCCTGAAGTCTATACCAATTTTTACATTTCGTGGTTGATTAGTAGCAAATCGATGTTCAATGATGCCATGACAGTTCATTTCTACATTTGAGATTATTTGATATATGTGTGTAGTAAATTATAGAAATCATGATTATCTTAAGGTACTTGTGAAAAAACAAAAATTAAATTTAGGAACAAAATGAAGTCATTCAAAAATCACTGTTGGCAGAAAATTGTCAATATAGTAAAGCATCCAAAATATTTAAAAGGAAAGGAAGAAATCAAGTAAGCAAATTTGACTGTATGAGCAGTGAGAGTTTTCGAAATTAATAAACAAAATTTCATGTAAGAGTTTTTTGTAGCTTTTTTTCTTTTATACAAAAGATAAATTTTTATTACTTTAAAATATTCACCAACAATAATTGAGAAAATTATGTATAAAATAAATCATTTCCTATAATTGTTTTTTGCAATATTATTTTTGTAATTTGTAAATTACTTGCTGTTTTTTGCAATATTATTTTTTGTAATTTGTAAATTACTCGCTAGTGTTACTAATAAACCAGTGTATCAAACTTTTCACTATTTTTATTTGACTCCAGGAAGAGTATCTTTAATAAACTCGAATCTGGTAAATTTATTACACAAATTGATATTCTTCATAGAATACTTGTATTATTACATTGTTGTTTATAGACCATAAAAATGATTCTGTGTCTTTAAAGAGAATAACAAAAAGAAAATGCTTTATAGGAAAAAAAAAATAAGATAAAATGATGATTCAGCTAAGCATGTTCAGACTTCTTGAAGGGATATTTTGTTCAAAGATAACTTGGAATTGTGTAGCAATTTAGGGAAGCATCATCTTCATGTGTTAATGCACTGATTCGCAGCCTTTTTTTGGCCCATACACTCCTTTTACGATAGCTAGACGATCATTCTGCACATTTTCCAAAATTAAAAAATACATATGCTTTAATTTAAATTTAGATTAATTTTTTGACTTATGAGCATTAACTCAGAAGGGCTATTATTCTCAAAACAGTATTTTGCATTGAGTCACTTTTCAAATTATTGCCCTGTATTATTTTAAAAGAAATTAACTAAAGGAGAATGTGCATGAATGTAGGTATGTTTCTCGCATTGTGAAAAAATGACAGTACATTTAGAGCCATCAAATTTTGAAAAACATAATCTTCCGCCTAAGTATGGACACCTGGAAGCCTGAATTTTCAATTTGTTTTATTATCTATTTCACATTTTGTAAAACTTTAATGAATTTTTAATTACCAAACTCAACGATTTCAAAGCGAGTGGCAACACTGTACAGAAAAAAAAATATTTTTATCTCTAGCGCACAAGACTGTCTATCGGAAATTCTAATGATATGCTGTTTTTAAATTGCTGTTAAATTGAATTTTATGTGGTTCAAATGCAAAGAACATGATATTTAATAAATAAAGGTAACACTCAAAATGTTAAAAAGCTGCCCAAAATCATAAAAAAAATCGGGCACAATATAAAATCTGAAAGGTGAACACAATTTTTTTTAATGTTATACAATGTAAAAAATGTCGATAAATATCAAAACTTGAATAAAAGTAATTTTTTTATATTTTATAAACTTAAGCTAAATACTTAATGGGTAAATAAAGGGCTGACTGCATTGCTTCTCAAATTATGTGGTTTAGTACCCCTGTGTTAGTACATAGATAGAAAAAGAAATGAAAGAGCAATACATAAGAGAACAACAGACTTTTTATTACTCTCAAGACAATTGTGAAATACATGAAATTAACCCTTTTTCTTGTATTGACCCCTTTTAAATGAATGGTTTCTTTCATTGATCCCCTCGTGCTTTTCTACGAGATACAACATACAGCATAACCCATAATACAAATAATTGCACATAAATAGCTTAAAGATAATAGATGAAGAATCTCAACAAAAGTTTTGGAACAAAATTGGTTAATTAGTTTTATGTATAATCATTTTTTGTATTATTTTTAATATAAAAAGATTTTCAGAAACAAAATCAGAATCATTGGATAAAAATTCGATCTTAATTTATAAGGTATTTTATGTTAATTAATCAATTATTAAGATTTGAAACTGTACTATAGCGACTCCTTTCCATAGTCCTCACCAGAACACAAATTAGTTGTTTGAGTACTTAAGTCAAAGGTTTAAATGTTAAATATTGTAGCTTTTGGCAAATTTGCTGCAGCTTAAGCCATTATACTAGCCAGCATTAAAAACGTGTCGTCAATATATTTGAGCCCATTAAAGTAGATCATTTTGTATAGTCTCCGACTACAATACTTGAATTTCAACTTGAGTTATTTTAAATATCTGCAGGTGGCATAGTTTTCTTTGTGAGCACAAGTGGTGCCTTCTGTTAAATTTACAGTTAATAAAAAGGTTATTTTAATCCTCTTGGAGCTCTGCCACCTTAATTCAGGATAAAGCAGTAACTCACTTACTTCTTGCTCTAGTAAAGTCTGAAGAACATTAACTTCTACACTTTTAAAATCTTACAAACTGATATTTTGATGCAATATTTCATATGAAATTTTTCAATTTAATTTTTAAATCATCTCGTTTAAAAACATTCAAAGTGTTTCTTGAATATTTTCTTGTGTTTATGTGTTTTACTTTTTATATTGTACTTACTTAGATGGAAAAATTATATATTTAAAAAATATTTAAATAATTTTTCCCCTTATATTTACTTTATATAATTTGTTTTTTACTATAGCTTTATATTAATAGACAACTAAATGTTGATTTTATTACTTTTTTTAATCAATGGGATTTTAATTACGTTCATCCTCTGCCTGCATATATTCTGCTATTGACCCTCAATCAAACCCTTGATCACCATCGAGCCCTATAAAGCCTTTATCAACCCCCAAGAGGTCAATTCCAACCCTGTTGAGAACCCATCTCTTAAGATGCATGGACTCGCAAACATTTTGGAAAATTCCTGGGGTGCCTCAGACTTTCCCAAATAGCAACTGAGATGCATGCTACAAGATCCTAATCACTTTCAATGGGCATGTTGTGCATCAGTTTGTTGATGTAATTTTTGAAGAAATAATCAAGCCATCTTACAGCTTTTCCTTTTGGATTTATTAGAACGCACAGTGTTTCATCACATCTGTCTGTAGACAGCAAATCTCTTATTTCAGTTTTTAGCCTTTCTTCAGCAAAGTGCTCCCAGCAATACATGAAATTTACTAAATTAATGAAACTTAAATTATATCTGAATTCTCTTAATATACTTTAGACATTCTAGAACATTATATGAAGATTCAACCAATAAATAATCAGTTAATATCTGTATTTAAATTTGTTTATAAGTGGTGCACTGCTAAATTCACGCTCACTCATATGTACACTGCGCAAAAAGAGAAAAGAAAATCTGAAAGGTTTCAGTTTTAAATTACGTCCAAAGGGGCATTTTTTTAACATTTTGTGTTACCTTTATTTATTAAATATCATGTTCTTCACACTTAAACCATAAAATTCAGTTCAAAAGCAATATCGTAAAATAATTTTAAATTGAGCATATCTTTAGAATTTCCGATACACAGTCTCATGTGCTGGAGATAAAAATGTTTTTTCTGTACAACGTTGCCATTGCTCACTGTAAAATCTCCTTGAATTTGTTAATCAAAAAATCATTAAAGTTTTACAAAATATGAAATCGATAATAAAACAAATTCTAAATTTCGGCTTCCAGATAGATGCCCATATTCGCAATAGGATTATGTCATTCAAAATTTGAAGGCTCTAGGTACCATTGTTTTATCACAATGCGAGAAACATGCATATATTTATGCACATTCTTCGTTATTTAATTTCTTTAAATATAATATAGGGCTGCAACATTTGGTGGAAACAGTTTGAAAAGTGAACCGACATTTAATGTTTCAGATGCAAAATGCCGAAATGAAAACAATAGTCCTTCCGGGACAAAAGCCCCTCTGGACTAAAAAAAAAATGAGGCGGTTCTATATCTCATTTATTGGGCCAATTGATGAAATTCAACTTTCGTTTTTCATATCTTGAAGGTGCGACTTAGGATAAGCATTAGATTTATATATAACATTGTTCTAATATAGGTATTTTGACACAAAATCTGACTTTTTCTGAAATGGCGTGCTAGTTTTTTTTTTCATATTTCGATTCTACGACTCAAATTATGCGAAACTGCCACGTTTTGTAAAAAATTGCACGAGTTGTTTTTAAAAAATTAGCTCTTCCATGTTAATTGAATTTGGTATATACTTATTTGATTCTTCCTTTCGTATTTCAAAATTTAGATTCATTCCAAATAAAATTCGCCCATTTTTTATGATCTATTTTGTAAAATAATTTTTAGAAATTTTTCGAAAAAAGTTTTGAATTATAACCTATAAAAATTTTATCATCTTAAAGTGGACGTATTTCTAAGCATAACTGCAAAAATTAGAGTTTTTGATTCAAAATTTCCTAAGATATACATGAATTTATATATTGGTGCGTTTTGAAATTTGGCATATTTGTTATAAGCGATAATAACGCCAAATGTGGCTTACGCACTTTGTTAAAATTATTTGAAAGTATGAACAATGGCTTTTTCCCGCTCGTGTACAATGAAAGAAAGGAAAGGAAAATAGATTGCTATAAATTGAGAAGTTTACCAATTCTTAGCACAAACTGAAAAAAATGGGCCATGATAACTTTTTTAATTTCTCCATAAATTTCTTGCTAATAATTACAAAATTTAATATCTAGCCAGAATATTTGAGTCGTAGAATTGAAATATGAAAAAAAAAACTGGTATGTTATTTCAGAAAATGTACGCATTAATAATTTTTTATTATATTTAAAAGTTTTTTTATAAATAAAATATTTTTCATACTTAAGAATTCTCAGTTTAAGAAAATTGCAAAATGAAATTAACATAAAATTTAAAATATTTAATTAATTATTAACATATTTTATATCAGAACCACATTTTAAATAGGTAACTGTTTTATAGTGAATTTAAGTCAGTTTGAAATTCTTTTGAAGTAGCAGCTCTGCACAGCCTGAAAACTTCCTGCTTCTTTATATTTCAAGGTTAGCAATTATGCATGTTAAGTCAGGGGTCGCCAAACTTTTTTGATCATCGCCCCCTATACAATTTTTCGAAATCTCCATAGACCCCCACAAAGGTAATTAAAATAAAACTATACATTAGTCTAAATATTTAATAAATCAGAATCAGTAAATAAAGTAGCTACAGATTTTTTACTTCTTAATGAGATGAGTGTGCCTGGTGTTTCTTGGCAAGGTTCGCTATATTGGGTTCGAAATTAGTCTATTTTAACCGTAAATCCCCTCGAAGCTCCACATTTAATTTATTTCTGTTTTTAGTTAAAATTGAATTAACGTGACTGAAACCGGCTTCAACCATATACGAACTTGGAAACGCCAGCATAAATGGCTGAACCATTTCGTAAAGTTTCACATATTTTTGCTTTATATTTATATTAGTCTAACTATTAGAAAAAAACTAAAAGAACTAAAACCACACACATAAGAAGAAAGAAAATGGCAGTACTGAAGATTCCCTTCGTGCTTAATGCATAGAAAGCCAACGGCAGTATCGTCGCTCGCCAAGTCTGTGCCAAAGGCTCCTAATTGGTTGATGGGTTCGCCAGCAAGAGACACGGATAAGCCTCAATCACACTTCTGGCTACATACTATGAGTCGTGCAAATTACAAACTGGTCACAAGGTCAAGTTGTGACGTCACGGTATACATATGAAAACCCATAAGGAAAAAAGGGGCAGATTGTTTTCTGATTTATTATTTTATTTTCTATAAAGAATATAATATTAAGTCAATTATAAAAATATTTAAATTTTTACGTACGCAGTTAGATATGTGTGATTTGCGTATTAAGAGCTGTTTTTCCTTCGAGTTCCAATAGACCCCCATTCGACCCCTTGAGTCAGATAGACCCCTACTGTTGTTAAATAGACCCCTAGGGGTCTATATAGACCACTTTGGCGACCCCTGTGTTAAGTGAACTCAACCAATAAGTGTACACTGTTTATTACCTCTGTAGATAGTTTACAAATGATGGTATCCTAAAGAAAAGTATGATCATTTTTCACAGCTAAACTATGCCATTACTGCAGGTAGACAGCACTTTTGCCCATGCATTGTTGTGTAATTTCAGTTTGTCTTTGCAACACCAAATCCTCCCAGAAGCTTATATATATTTAACTGAATCACCTGGAATCATGAAGATGTTATAACCATATGAATCTATGCACAAATATGCTATTCAGAAAGACAAAATGGGAAACATTACTAGTTCTTTAACGCATTATAAGGTCCTAGTCATGTATATATATGCGTACTGCAGTTTACTTCAATGGCTTACATAAAACTCGAGTAAATTTAAACATAAAACTCGAGTAAATTGATGTAAAACAACCATTTTATAATTTAATGTTCAGAAATGAGTAAGAACTTCTTTTCTGTCATTATGTTAAGTATAATGGAAAATTTTATTTATGAGAATAGCTGAATAAATTTAATAATATAATGGAAGCATGTATTATCAAATATTATTTTAATATTTTAACTGTTATTACATAAAAAGTATTTAATCAAACCATATCTCAAATATGAAACCTAGGTTACTTGCCAGATGTACAAAATCATACTACAATAAGCTTTTAAAATATATTCTGTCAAGCTGATTTTTAAAATCCAATCCTTATTCTCTCTGACATCAGCACCACGATACTTTTTTTCGAAGTCATATCAAACATACATTTTTCTCTTTTATTCATTTTGCTGGGTTGCAGTTTTTATATTTTTATCATTTTCCAGTGGTGATTTGGGTGCAGGATGTACTTTAGGAGGTATTATTATACATTTAAGAGCATCTTCCTTGTGTCGAACATCTATGATTCGGCAGTTATTTTTCAGTTCATTTTGCAATTTTTCAAATACTATTTTCTGTAAGAATAAAAGCAGTAATATAAATTTTTAGTAATATAAATTTTACAATTTCAAAGAAAACAATATTAAAAAAAGAAATTAATGAACTATTGTGACAGATGCAAGCAATTTCTAACTTTTACACGATACTTCTACAGTTTTCGAATCTCATAAAAAAAGCTACGTCCAAAAATGTTTTCTCTTAATTTCTGTTGGGATGTTTCATGGTTTATGCATTGCACTAAATGCTTGTACTGGCTCTAATGGGAATATCAGCATTCTTTGATCTCATCTAAATAATAAGCCCCAGTGTTGCCATGTCTCCAGGTCATCTTACTAGGTTTAAACTGATGTTTTGGAATTCTGGAAATGCTGACAGTTCTGTACTGTATGTGTATATATGTAGGCTATTCAGAAAGTAAGGAACGTTTTGGAATTAAAAAGAAACTAGGTTATTCAGAAAGTCCGTAACGTTTTGGAATTAAAAAGAACTAAGTATAAGGGAAAAAATATTATTATATACATCAGAAGGAGCGACTAAAATTCTACTTGTCACCAAACAAATTGAGGCACTTATCATAACAGTGGACAAGCTTTGAAATTCCTTCATCATAGAATTCTGCCGCCTGCAATCTCAGCCACTCGGTGATGTGCACCCACACCTCCTTGTCGTCGTCAAAGCACTGTGTTGCTAGCCAATTCTTCATTCTTGGTGTTAAGAAGACACTTACACAAAATAATCATGAATACTTATTTGCCGCCTATAACTCTTTATTGAAAACTTAACACTCAACTCAGTACTCACACACACAGCGGCTCTCCGCCCAAAGGGCTCACACAGTCTCTATTGCCGCTCTCCGCTCGGGGGCGCTGCTGATAGTTGAGCATGCGCAAACATGCCCCCCGGCATTGAAATGTTTATGAAACATTCAATCACTAAATTGTATGAGAAATTTCATAGTAGTTTACAAACTATAGAATTTTTTTATCATCACCATAATACACATCAATTATTCGACCTACAACCCATTTGTGAGTAGGTACATTATCCTCTACCAATAACACTAAGTCTCCTATATAAATATTACCGTTTTCAATATGCACTGCTTTTGACACAAAACATACAAATATACAAACATACATTTTATGTGAAATTCCTTTTCTTTGGTTACGATATCTTATAAAAAATGGACCACAGAAGTCCACACCACTACAATTAAAAGGATAATCTGGTACAACTCTGTCTGATGGGAGATTTCCCATTATTTGTTTACACACAACTGGTTTGTTTTTAAAACATACAATACAATCATGTACAACTTTACGACAAATAGATCGACAATTTAATGGCCAGAACTTTTCCCGCGTGTGACTCAATAATGCACTTGCACCAACATGCAAATATTTTTTGTGATAATGTTGAATAACTAATAATGTAAATTTGTGCCCTTTAGGTAATATTGCCGGATGTTTAGCAAAGTAAGTAAGATTTGCCTTACCTAAACGGCCTCCTACTCTGAGAACTGAATCAGAATCCAGGAAGGGATTCAGATTCTTTAACTTACTTTTATGTAAGACCGTTCCGTGACGTAGTAATTGGTGGATGTCATCACTAAAGCATTCATTTTGGGTTTCTCGTATCAGGAACAATTCTGCTTTGACCATTTCCTGCACGCTAATTGGTCCTGATAATCTTTCTAAGGGCTTTTTCAAATTATTCACAAATCTGAAAATATAACTAACAACACGTAAAATAGTTATATAATTATTACTCAATTTAAGTAAGCTATGTAAAAAATTGTTCACAGTCACATTCAACACTGGTAAAATGTCCTTAGAGTCTTTATGAGATGAGGTTTTAAGTTCGGCACTGAACTCTTCACCTTTGTCCGAGATAATTACTGTCCGGATTGGATAGTCACTGTCCACCAGAAACGCTGGACCACACCACCACAACTTGTGATGTACTAACTTATCTGGATCTACACCTCGTGACAGGAGATCTGCCGGATTCTGATCCGATGTCACATGATGCCATTGTTGAGCAGATGAAAGGCTTTGAATTGTGGCAACTCTATGCATAACAAAGTTGAGCAGATGAAAGGCTTTGAATTGTGGCTACTCTATGCTGAACAAAAGTCTTAAGGTTCACAGGTTCCCTTTGTATCCATGCGAGGACTATCATTGAATCGCTCCAGTAGTAGACATGAGTTACTGCTAATTTCAAGGCAGTAAGGACTTTTTTCACTAACTTTGTTAATAAGACAGCGGCACATAGCTCAAGCCTGGGAATTGTTAGGCTCTTAAGGGGAGCAACTCTTGACTTACTCGTAATTAATCTTACTAATGTTCTCCCCGAAGAATCGCTGGATTTGCAATAAACAGCTGCTCCAAAACAACGTTCAGAAGCGTCGGCAAAACCATGGATCTCAACAGTTTTAGCTTGATCAACCACTATACGTCTGTCAATATCGATGTTATTTATGCTCTCTAGTGTCATCAGAAATTGATGCCATTCCTGATTTTCCTCAACAGGAAGTCTATCACTCCAGTCAATTTTAAGACGCCACAGCTTCTGCATAAAAATCTTTGCTTTCGCTATAACCGGACCAAGAAGACCCAAAGGATCAAATATTCTGGCAATGGAAGATAAGACACATCTCTTAGTGTACGCTGCACTAAACTCTACTTTCACCCTAAAGGAAAAGCAATCCTTTATTGGTTTCCACGACACACCCAAAGTTTTTGTTTCAACTGGATCGGAGAAATTATATTCTTCTCGGTTTAGAGAAAGTTCAGAATGATTTGCACACCATTTATGCATATGCATGCCTGCTCTTTGCAAAATCGCTATAAGCTGCCGTTGTAACTCTTTGGCTTCCTTTAACGTTGCAGCTCCGCATAACACATCATCCATATAGAAATTTTCGCGTAGCACAGGTGCTGCCATTGGAAAATTACTTTCCTCATCTAACGAAAGCTGTTTTAGTGTCCTCATTGCTAAGAAGGGAGCACTGACCGTGCCATATGTAACTGTTACCAGTTCATAGGTTTTTGGTGTCTCATTAGCACTATCACTCCACAAGATTCTTTGAAGGTTGTGTTGACTTTCATCTATCAGTATCATTCTATACATCTTTTTCACATCGGCAGTCAAGGCATATACGTGAATTCTAAATCCGATCATTATCGAGAATAAATCTTGTTGAATAACGCCACCGTTATACTGGAGAGAATTGAGTGAAATGCCGTTAGTTGTTAAACTTGAACAGTTAAACACGACTCTTAATTTAGTACTAGTTTTTTCGGGTTTATATACTGCATGATGTGTTGCATAGTATGTTACTTCAGGTTCTTTCTCTTCTTTAACTTCCTTCATATGTCCTAGTTCAATATACTCATGAATGAAATCACGATATAAAGAGAGATAATTTGAATCTCTTGACAAGCGAGTCCACAGCGATCTGAGTTTTTTAAGAGCAATATCCCTAGAATGACCTAAACACGAAGGATCATCTTTAAGGGGCATTGTTACCACATATCTCCCTTCCTCATTTCTCCAGTGCGTTCGCACAAAATGTTCCTCACATATAGAATTTTCTTTTCCTTTTGTTAATTCTAGATCTACACTTTCAATTTCCCAAAAATTTTTTAATGTTTTATTTAAATCCTCCTCCTGTATGAATCCGCAATGTATCTTAGTCTCATTTACTTGATCTACACTTCCACTAGCGACATAGCCAAACACTGTATTTTGTAAAAGCAATTTTGAATTTTGCGCATAAATTTGTCCTGGTCTCAATAATTCATAGAATATCTCTGCACCTAACAACATATCAATTTTCCCTGGGATATTAAAACTGAGATCAGCTAATGGTACTAAGTCTGAAACTTCAATATTTACATTGAGTACCTGATGTGGTATAAGATCTGTAATTTTTTTTACTACGAGGAAATTTATCTCTTTCTCAAAACTCCTGTTTTTATTTGCGATCGTTGTTGTAACGCGACCCTTCACTACCATCGATGAATCATTTAAACACGAGATTAATGTATTTATTTTTTCGCTTTTTAATCCTAAACGATTCACACATTGCTGGCTTAATAAACATGTCTGAGAGCCTGAGTCCAATATACATCTCACCTCTTCCCACTGCGAGCTCTGATTTTTAATCATTGCTCGAACTGTACTTAGTAGAACATTTTTTGCGTTAGCTCTTTCAAAATTAGAGGCGACGACAGATTTGTTTATGTCTGAATTCTGCATAGAGAGAGGGGGAAATGCATTTTCGCCAATTTGATTCCCGCTTGCAGTTTGCAGTTCAAGGACATTCGAAGGAGTCCTAAGATCGGGCTTATTTTTATTTTGTCTAGAAAAATGAATTAATTTATTATGTGGCTTGCCACAGAAGCAATCTCTCGCTGTGCAATTTCTTGCACTACATTTAGGGGACAAACATTTGAAACATACCTTATTTATTTTAACCACCTCTACTCTTTCCGGAACCGAAAGTTTTTTAAATTGCGGACATGAATTTAAAGTGTGGGTTTCATTATTTTTACACAAATTACATTTAACACTTTTTTCTTCTGATAAAAACACATTCGATCCCTTTCTCTGAAAACGCGAATTTTGAAACTTTTGCTGTTTGTGACCTTCATGCCGTTTACTTTCGTTCCCGTTAAAAGGTTTCGTATATAAATTATATTCACTTTTACCTTTACCCTTCGATGTTAAATAAATGTCACATTCTCGTCCTAGCTGTTGTGGTTTAAGATACGATTCTCCTTGTTTAATTGCTATATGTGTCATCAATTCGCGATCAAGTGAACCGAATATTTTATCTGAGACAATTAATTCACACAATGACTTAAAATCACTTACTTTACGCAACTGACAATAATACTCGAATGTAGCACTCAATCTTGACGCAAATTGCACATAACTCTCTGAATGTAATTTTTGCGCTGTTTGAAAACTGTTTAAACACTCTTGTGGCGTAGGTTGAAATTCTTTCAACACTACTGTTTTAAGCTTATCATAACTGCACAAGTCTTCTTCAGTTAAATAAACCATTAAACTATTCGCTCTATCACCCAGAATATTTAAAAGAATTTCCGATTTTAGATCATCGGCCACATTTTTGGTTTTGAGCGCTTTCTCAAGGGATTGAAAAAAAGATTAAATGACTCTACTCTAGAGGGTACTGGGATACACAGCGTTTTAATACTCTTAATTAAATTTTCTAAACTATCCTTTGATGGTTCTACTATCGAAAGCGACGTATTTTGAGGCAACTCCTTTCGCACACTAGCGATCTGAAGTTCTTTCTCTAGTTGGGCTAGTTTGATTTTCTGCAACTCTAGCTTAGTTTCGGCTTTGCGTTTCTTAGCTTCCTCAAGCACATAATCAACTATGCTTTTTACTAACTCAGGATCGGTTTTGAAAACCTCACTAGTCTCTATCAACTTCTTTAAATCAACAATTTTCGCGTCTTCCGTGACGGTTAAGCCTAACTCCACAGCGACGAGTTTTAATTCGTCTTTTCTTAATTTGGCAATTACTGACATATTTTAAACTATAAATAAATCTAAATAAGGAAATTGCTCTTACCTCAAATCACTGGGATCGCTGAATCGCTTTAGGAATTCGATAGCAATCATCACCCTCACTCCATAAGCATTTAACGTATCACTATACACTTTAATTCATAGTCCGGCTCGACGGACCATGTTAAGAAGACACACAAAATAATCATGAATACTTATTTGCCGCCTATAACTCTTTATTGAAAACTTAACACTCAACTCAGTACTCACACACACAGCGGCTCTCCGCCCAAAGGGCTCACACAGTCTCTATTGCCGCTCTCCGCTCGGGGGCGCTGCTGATAGTTGAGCATGCGCAAACACTTGGAAACAAGTGCAAATCACTAGGTGCAAGATCGGGACTATAGGGCGGACGAGGAAAAACCTCCCATTTGAATGAATTAAGGAGTTCTTGAGTGCGGTTTCCTGTGCGACGTTTGGCATTGTCGTGCAAAAACAAAATTTTGGACGTCAACTTTCCTTGGCACTTGTTTTGAACTGTTCTCCTAAGGTTGCGCAAAGTTTGACAGTACCGCTCCGAATTTATTGTGGCACCACATTCGAGAAAATCAATCAGAAGCACATCTTACCTATCCCAAAACACAGTCACCATAATCTTCTTTGGTGACAAGGTTTCCAAACGTTTTCTTGGTCTTTTTGGGGAATTTGTATGCCCTCACTGCATGGACTAATTTTGTCTCGCAATTCACGTGTTTCACCCACGTCTCATCACAGTTATGATTCAATCCAGTAATGAATCACCATGTCTGTTGTAGGCTTCCAGAAATGTCAAACCTGCCCCCATTCGCTGACCTTTATGGTGGTCTGTAAGCAATTTCGGCACCCATGTTGCACAAAATTTGCGGTAGCCTAGCTTTTGTGTGACAATTTCAAACAACAAAGTCCGTGAAACTTGTGGAAAACAGCGAAAGCTCCGTTATTGTGAAACGGCAGTTTTTACGAATCTTTAATCAACTTTGGCGACCAGTTCGTCAGTCACAATGCTAGGGCATCCACTCTTCTCTTCATCATGAATGTTAGTTCGGCCATTTTTAAACTGAATGCACCATTTCTGGATTGAACTTTCATTCATTATGTTGTTTCTGTACACTTCACACACTTGCCCATAAATTTCTATAGGTTTTAGGTTTTTTGCCAACAAAAACCATATCACAGACCACGCCTCACAAATGGCGGGACTTTCAATTGCAGCGCACATTTTAAATTTGAATATCGAAAAAACGGGCAGCAAAATGTTCCCGTTGTGATGGCTGAACGCCGACTGAGATGCCGAGCACACAGACACCAAAATAACGTGATCGGCATATGCCTAACGACGTCAGACAGAAACATTCCTTACTTTATAAATAGCCCTCGTATATATAGATATAGATAGATAGATATGTAATGTTGTAGACTTTTGGTCATCCAGTGCAAATTCTGCCTCCTGGTTTCTTCCAAAATTGTAAAAATTTTACTGCCTCTAAATTAAGTCTCCTGGTGTGAAACCAGTGCATGTCTAAGGCTTTCAAATATCCTGAGGCAGTAAGAAAAAATTGCGAATTAAAAAAAAAAAAAAGTATGTAAGAATTGCATTATATGTAAATATTTTATAAAGTAAATCATCAGAAAAATATTTAAAAATAAACATTTATGTAATTTTTCTATAGCAATAACCTACATAATAAGAATGTTTGGATAAATGGATTAAAATACTCAGTACAGAAAGGATTTAAAAAAAAAAAAAAAATTTTTTTTTTTTTTTTACGTCAAAGAACAATTTTTTTGTGACACTGTTCAAAGCATGTTTTGTCTTTTTGGTATACATGCATAGGCCCACATTGCACATTTCGCACGTGTATCTTCTATGAGGTTTCTCCCTTGTGCTACAAAATGTTCACTGCCTGGATTTTCATTTTACTGGTATATGTCCTACGTTATTTAGTTTATTATTAGTTATTTATCTTTATTAGTTTCTTTTCATCCGGGACATGAAATATGTGGTTTTTTATGTTAATGGGGGGGGGGACTTGGTCTGTTTGGCTTTGGTACGGATCTTTCGTTTCCCATTCGTATTTCATCCCAAAATATTTATAATTTAAATAAAACTTTTACACAATTTCTATTTTTAATTATAGCAAAATATATTTACATCATATTTAAACCACACAAAATAATTTATAAAATCACAATACTAGCATAGAAAGCAAGCGTGTTGAGGTCAAAGAAAAATCTTTGGAAATGAAAGACCTTTTTTTTCACTGGGCAAGTTCATCTATTGTTTAGTAATAAAATAACTCTGTGATTTCAAAGCCATTTATCTATATCCGAGTAAATTAAACATTCCTATTCGAAAAGCAGCAACCACCATTGTGAGGAGCAGTGGTTTCAAGGTGTGACCACAGAGGCTCTAGAGCATGGTGACACGATGCTCTAGAAGTCGTGCCCTGAAACCACAAAGCAAATGTCATAAATATGCATAGGTTTTTTTTATATATGCAGTTTAATTATTGCTATTTTTTATTGTTTATGACAGAAATAGTGATGTGTGATGAATAACTTTTGAAATTTAAAGTTGTTTATATTAATAAAAGGAAGTTATTTTGTCTCATTGAAAACAAATTTCAAAAGGCCTCTGCTTTGAAGTACTAAGATGTAAAAAAATGTAGGGTTCTGCAATCATTTTGTGTTATTTAGAGGTAAAAAAATCAGTGACCAATCAGTTTTCAGTCAAAAATTTCGGAAAGAAGAGGAGAAAAAAATTCGAAATTTGGTGGTTTCAGGGTCCGACTACAGTGTCTCAAAGGATTAAACTATATTTTGGAGAAGGGGATTATATATTTTTTTGTGCTATGCACAACTATAAATTTGTCTGGAGAAAGAGAATGGAATTTTCTACACTTGCTTTACAGTATAAAAAGTCTCAGGAACTTGCTTATCGAATTGAATAAATGATTCAATAACCTAAGTTTATGAAAATATAATTTTCTAGAAAAAAAAGTATATATACCCTTAATTCTTGTGAGTCATTATTTCCTGAAGTTATAGCAACATGGACTTCACAGTTTTTAGAAATCCATCTTTGTATAGTTTTTATCTTGGTGGTCAGATCATGATCTGATATTCTACTATTAATTGGTAGTTTCTTTAGAACTTTAGCATTAGATGTTTTCTTTTCTTGCTTCAGTAAATCAGCACTGGATACCAACTTGTAAGCAGGATACACTTTACCAAATTTTGTATCATATACCCTTACCAATCTAAAATGTTTGAGAAAAAGCATGATAAAATTAATCATTTTAATAGCACTAATGTACTTCCTTTTTGTTTAATCTTATGGTAGATGCTGTAAGAGATCTCATACAAGCAACAAAGCAGCACACCAGCAAACACTTCATAATTTATAATTTTTTCATATGACATTAAAATACAGATTTACACAACTTTAGTTTTTTTGCATTGTTGTTGGGTACAAATATTTCCTTTCTCATCATTCTTTACATTAATATGCTTTATTTCCACAAATAAAATATCTATTAAGATTTAATAGTATTTTAATACTTTCTTATCAATCATGGGTGAAAATGCGCTTTAGCCCACTGCTTGGCGATGTTTTGAAAATCGCCAATTCGGCGCGTTTCTGCGAAACGTCTTTGCAATTAATTACAACCTTCCCGACACGCTCCGCGAAAACCTATTGTAAACAAAACATAGAATTCTAAATCATAAATTAGTATGGAAACTGTTGCCACAAAAATATAATAAAATAATATGCAAAACGAACATTACGATCATTAAAATATTTGTCAGTTACCTTTAAATTAATTATTTACATTTTATGTTGTAATACTTACACATTTTATGCCGTTACATAACCTTCCCGACACGCTCCGCGAAAACGTAACCAAAATGGCATCCCAGAAAGAAGGAATTTTTTTTAAAAGGGCATTAAAATTACAAACGATACCATGTACACACCGTTCCGTTTTAACTTAAAAAAAACATCTGAGAATTGCACAATGTAGGCAACGTACACAAATAAACAAAATAAGCTAGAATAACGAAAATAAATTACAAGAAAATGCCATGTGCACAGCGTTCCGTTTTAACTTAAAAAAAACATCAGCGAATTGCACAATGTAGGCAATGTGCACAAATCAACAAAATAACCAGCTTTCATACACCAATCAATCACGTTTCCCTTGTACTTCCAATAAAGTAATAAATGTACATGTACATTCACTTACCTCTCTCAGCATCACAGCTAAATCCATAGCGACTTGGTATTTAGCGAAATATACGTACGAAAATAGCAAACACTCAACAGAACAACACCGCATTCAAAGAATACAACGACAACTGAAATAACTACTTAAATTAACACGTAAGAATTTCGAATAAACCGCTACGTCATCTCACATTACCAATAAAACCGTTCTTAGGAAACACGCATGCGCGAAAACTACATGTTTCCGTAGCTTCAAAATACCCAGTCAGCCATGTTCGCGGATATACGGAGTTACCCATGTTGGCGCGTTTATTGCTCATTCAAAAACAATCGCGGCCTAGCAGTGGGCTAAAGCGCATTTGAGCCCAATCATGAAAGTTAGCTTAGAAGATCTTTTCGGAACTTTGAAGAAACAGATCATTCTTTTTTTAGTTATCAACACATAAAAATTATGGATTATAGCATACAAAAAACTGAAATAAATATGAGCTAAAGTTTGCACTAATCATTCTGGTAGAAGTTTATGAGGAACAGTTCATTCAGTCTCATAATTCTGAAAAGAGCTCACTGCATGATGTTCAGTAGAAGGGAAATCTTGCATTAATCATTTTTTTCAAAATGATTAAAATTGAAAAACAGAGAAACAGCTGTTAACCTTCTGACTGGCAAATATATATATATATATATATATATATAT
>KK118740.1:147354-244105 GCA_000611955.2 Stegodyphus mimosarum | reverse complement strand
AGGAATGTGGAAAGTCAATCCTTGTGAATTTTTGCATGTTTATTCTAAAATCTGATCTCCAGAACTAAGTTCCAAATATTGTAATGCTATTCTTGAGCTTTCCTCATAGCTGCTGTAAGTGCTGCTTATTGTGAGAAGAGTTTTCTAAATAAAAATGTTTTATAGTTCTTAAATACTTAATTTTGCATTAAGTATTTAAGAACTGTAAAAATTTATTTTGCATTTATGAAATGTATCCATACTTCACTACAGCAAATGGAGCAATCAAGTAGATCTCTAAAATGTCATCAATGGTTTTGGAAGAAAAAAAAAAACAAAACACAAGTGAAATAATAACATAATTTCAAAATGTTGAACTAAAATTTATCTTCAGAAATAAGCGCAGAGTTTAAATTTATTTTCCTGTAAATTATTTTGATTTGTACATCAAGAGTATCCTTCTTGAATTCAGCGAATTCAGCAACTGCCTCAGGTGGCAAAATCAGGGACCATTTCTGTCTGCAGAAGCTCGAGCAACACCCCTGAATATTCATTTTCAGAAATTGGATGTTGGGGTCAACAACAAAGGGTCAACAAGCATTTTACTTGAAACTTAAATAAAAAAATAATATCACCAGTTCATCATTAAATGCACCAACATGACAAACTGAAAAGTAATTCTTCAAGACACCCATACAAAGAATGGGTTAAGCTCCTTTCTAAGGCAACAGCTAATCCTGACAGAGAGATGGTACTGATTATGCTGTGTCATATTAAAAATACCTGTATGAGTACTTTTGTGGGAAATTCTAGAACTGTGAAGTATTTCTTTTATGAATTTTAAAATTTCATAAATTTTATCAAGCTATCATTAGTTCTGTGTGCATTCAATCCATATTGCATCTGTATGCATACAACAGTATTATTTTTAATTCGTTTTGTAAAATAATTGTGATTAAAGGAAGCAAAACAATTCTAAAATTATGTACCATAATTCAAGGATGCCATGATTTTTTGTACGTAATAGTAGAGATGGTGTAAATTGGAGTATGTGATGATTTTATGTTAAATATATAAACATTTTAAACGAGGTTAGCACTTATTTTATGTAGTGACTATCTCTTCGTAGCATAAAAAATGGCTTAAATGTGTTTATTGTATGAAGCTAATTTATGGGATTTTTAATTTTTTCTTTCAGGTTTCAAGTGCTTCTTCCAAATGTTTGGCCTTTTGAACCATTGCGCCCAATTTGTTTGCATCTTGCTGGTACCGGTGATCATGTAAGATTATTTGTAATTAGAATTTTAGCCACGAATTATATCTGTAACTAGGTTCAAATATATTTCCTAGCATTATTAATATGACTTCTTGAAAAGTGAGAGGGCGAGATTATGTGATGTGTCCATGTTCATGGGGAAAGTTAAATGAAAAACACAGAGCATTTAAAAGCACATATGAGTAGGCATATTAATATTATTGTGTTCTACATTTCAACAATGTCAGTTGTGGAGACGATTAAATTTTCTGTAATCAGAAAACATGAGAAATCAACTATACCCTCACTGAGATTCAAACCACAGATCTTCCGGTGCTAGCTAGGCATGATAATCACATATGGCATGGAATTTGGACCACCCAAAATGAATCAGAATGCCCTCATTATGCATGGGAGAATGTAATAATGCCTTAGATTCTCACTTATGTAGCAAGTTGCATAGTTATATGCCTTGAGTAGTTATCATAAAATGTGTATAATAATCATTACAGATATATATATATATAATGAAAGTAATTAAAAGTAAATTAATAAGCCTAAGACTTGCGCTAAAGCTGCAAAGGATGATGTAATATGTAGAGTTTTCTTTTTATAATTTATAGTACATATATATATAATGATTTTAATGAGTCCATTTAATGCAATTTCATAAATATACTTAAAATTTCTAATTAGACCCCTCTTGATATAAGTGCATGCTTATTTAAATCAATAAGATTAAAAAGCAGAAATATTCTTAAGAACTGCATTTACCGCTTTTAAATCACTTAGTTTGTTACTCAGTCAGATTAAATTTGAAAGTTAAATATATTATGCTTCACTGATTGGCAACATGCTGGCATGTGGAAGATAGAAGTATTGTATTTTAGATAGTGAGAACACATTGCTTTTAAATATCGGAGTTCGTTAATTAAAAATAATATCTTACATTTTACCAAATGGCAACAGTCTGCTGCACTAGAGGTAAAAATGTTTTGTTTTGAATAGTGTTGCCATTCCTCGCTTTAAATTGCTAAGTCTGTTAATAAAAAATTCATTCCATAAAATCAATGCCTCCTATGTTACCTATGCTTGAAACCAATCCTGCATTTACGGAATAAGGATTAACGCTTTGTAACATCTATTTCAATGCAGTTTTTTTTTTTTTCCAGTTCTACTGGCGGAGAAGAATATTAATGGCTCGACCACTCTTAAAAGAAGCGGGAATTGCTTCAATTCTGCTGGAAAATCCGTTCTATATCCTTTGTGCTGAATTCAAAATGTCATTTATTTCTTGCGATTTAATTTTGAAAAAATGCTTTTCAAATGATCTAAGTTTAAGATTTTCTTAAACTCTCAACATTTAAATCTGTTGTTTTCTCTTCTTTAAATTTAGCTGTTTGGTGTTTAATGTCCCTTATTATACACTCATGTCCATAAATTAAAGATAATGCAAAATCAGGCAAAGGAAGAGTTAGAAGCAAAACAAATTTGACTTCTTTGTAAAGCTTATTTATTAAACAAAAGGTAAAGAGCAAAAAAAGATGCTATATGTTTGATATTATTAAAAAAATTAGCGATTTTTTCTCCCTGGAGCAAATTACAAAAACACCTACATACAAAAAACCAATATTACATGGTTGGTATGATTGTTAATACAGTCCGTACAACGCCTAGGCATGCTGAGTATCAAATTATCGATCTGATCTTGGGGGATATTACACCACTCAAAAAGCAATGGTCTCCGAAGTTCTGGTAGACATGTAGGAGGAGGTTGACGGGCTGCAACTCGTCGGCCAAGCATGTCCCACACGTGCTCTACTGGATTCAAGTCCGGTGAGAATGCTGGCCAGTCCATACGGGTGATATCCTCCGATTGAAGGCATTCTCTTATGATGTTTTCACGGTGAGGACGGGCGTTGTCATCCATAAACACAAATTGTGCGCCCATGGCGCCCCAAAACAAACACACATGTTGTTCCAGAATGACGTCCCGATATATTTGGCTTGTCATGGTTCCAATTTGAACATGCAGGTCAGTTCTGGAACCCAGAATAATTCCACCCCAAACGAGCACTCCTGCACCACCATAACGGTGTCGTTCAGTGATGTTTTCTTGGTGGTAACAGGTACCTGGAGCTCTCCATATGAAAGTCTGGCGAGAATCAGACCGCAAGCTAAACCTGGACTCGTTGGAAAACATCACACAAGCCCACTGTTGCGGTGTCCACAATGCAGGCTTTCTACTCCAGGCTAACCGCAGGCGACAGTGAGTTGCAGTGGAACGCATCTGACAGGTCTATGAGCGTATAGACCAATCTGCCCTAAGGGTCTGTACACGGTCTACCTTGAAATTGTCGTACCAATGGCTGAAGAGAGCTGACGAGACAGGTCTGAGGCTGTGCTCCGCCTGTTTCTTTTGGCAGTAACTGCCAAATACCGGTCTTCATTTGGCATTGTAACTCTGGGGCGACCTGTGCTGTAACGTCTACTCACATTACCATCATCTTGGAATCGTTGCCAAAGCCTGGAGATGACACTCTGGGCAATTCCAAGTTCGTCTGATACTTCCAGTTGGGTACGCCCACATTCCAGACGGCCGATAATTCTATCACGTAAAAAATCATTCAAATGTGTCCTTTGTATCATAACTTTTCAGTTATTGCACTGAAATGGGTATAAAGCGCCTGCGAACAATTTTACTTCTTTGCCTGTATTCCTTATATATCACTCTCTTACACTCTCATCATTGTGACGTACCATCGGTGTCATCTGGTTACTTTCTGAAATTTGCATATGATTCTTGAAGATGTGTGTAGTGATTTTACAGGTGATATATTTATTTTAGAGTTCGATTGCCGCGTGACTCCGAATTATCCTTAGTTTATGGACATGAGTGTATTAGTGGCGGAAATATGCAGAACATAGCAATTATAAGAAAATCTATTTCGCATGTATTTGATTATTTGTATGTGTAGCTTAGAAGTTGCATGTTAAGTTATTATAGTAAATGAGGGGTTTTCATTTACCTGGCAGATCCTGGAAAGGCAAAACGAAAATTGAACTATTCCTGAAAAGAACAGGAAAAATATGTATTTTTTAAAAAATAAATAAGAAGAGTTAAAATGTGCAGATTAATCCTTTGAAATAATTAAAAGATTAATGTTTTAAATTGTGCACAGTCAACAAAAACGATCACTCTTGTAAAGGAAACACATGAAGAGCTTTTGTGATTTTCATTTTTCTTGCAGAAAGTGTTTTACCGAATGCATAATGTACTTTTCTTATTCATAATATTCTTTTTTACCTAACCCATAATGGACTACACTGAAGTGACAAAAGTCATGGGATACCTCCTAATATTTTATTGGTCCTCTTTTGCCCGGCGACGTGCAGCAACTCGACGTGGCAGGGACTCAACAAGTCGTTGGAAGTCCCCTGCAGGAATATTGAGCCATGCTGCCTCTATAGACGTCCATAATTGTGAAAGTGTTGATGGTGCAGGGTTTTGGGCATGAACTGACCTCTCGATGGTGTCCCATAAATGTTCGATGGAATTCATGTCGGGCGATCTAGGTGGCCAGATCATTCGCTGGAATTGTCCAGAATGTTCTTCTAAGCAATCGCGAACAGTTGTGGCCCAGCGACATGGCGCATTGTCATCCATAAAAATCCCATTGTTGTTTGAGTACATGAAGTCCATGAATGGCTGTAAGTGATCTCCAAGTAGCTGAAGGTATCCATTTCCAGTCAATGATCGGTTCAGTTGCACCAGAGGACCGAGTCCATGCCATGTAAAAACAGCCCAGACCATTATGGAACCACCACCAGCTTGAACAGTGCCTTGTTGACAACTTGGGTCCATGGCTTCGTGGGTTCTGCGCCACACTCGAACCCTACCATCAGCTCTTACCAACTGAAATCGTGACTCATCTGACCAAGCCACGGTTTTCCATTCGTTTAGGGACCAACCGATATGCTCACGAGCCCACGAGAGTCGCTGCAGGCAATGTCGTGCTGTCAGTAAAGACACTCGAGTCGGTCTTCTGCTGGCATAGCCCAAGGAAGACAAATTTCAACGCACTGTTCTATCGGACACGTCCCTCGTACGTCCCATATTGATTTCTGCGGTTATTTGACGCAGTGTTGCTTGTCTGTGAACATTGACAACTCTACGCAGACGTCGCTGGTCTCTGTCGTTAAGTGCAGGTGGTCGGCCACTGCGCTGTCCATGGTGGGATGTTATGCCTGAAATTAGATACTCTCGGCACACTCTTGACACTGTGGATCTCGGAATGTTGAATTCCCTAACGATATCTGAAATGGAATGACCCATGCGTCTAGCTCCAACTACCATTCCGCGTTCAAAGTCTGTTAATTCTCGTCGTGCGGCCATAATCACGTCAAAGCCTCTTCACATGAATAACTTGAACACAAATGAAAGCCCTGCCAAAGCACTTCGCATTTATACATTTTCTACGTGATACTACTGCCATCTGTATAATTGCATATTGCTATCCCATGACTTTTGTCACTTCAGTGTATGTTTTATTACTCTTTTCTTTAGAAGTGCAGTTAGGAAATCATTGCATTATGTGATTGTGCATTATAGTGAATAATTACATCAATAGTATATCTCTTTCAATCCAGTGTAATTTTAAGCTTCTCGGTTTATTTTAAAACAGGAGCAATATTTATATAAATGACATATTGTTATGAATATCTTTTGCAGAATGGAAACTTTTTTTTATTAATATTATTTAGTATGCCTTTAGTATAATAAAAATCCTACTTAATTTTCTGCATAGTTTAGATGCATATTTCCTATACTCTTTCCTTTGCTTTAGGGTAGTAAGTAAAATAAATTAAACTTTGACACTGTTATTAATTATTGCATTATAGTTCACAGTAGACATAAAAATATTTACTCATACATAATTTAATAATTAATTCATTATGTTTGATCAAGCAAACTGTTCAACAGGGAACAGACCCCTTAAAATATTGTTGCGTTTATACGGGTTCGTGGATTTGAGAGTAAACCGATGAAAACACGATGCAGAACAATAAAAAGCACAATTTATTTACAGGAATCACTATTTACAGCACAGTTCCAAAATCACCTTTAAAAGCGTCGAAAATCTACAATAAATACGCTGAAACAATCAGCAACACAGCTTCAGGCTGTAACTGTACAGGTAACTTCACGGCAACACTAAACTTATAATAAACACCGTGGAACAATCACCAATCCACTGTCAAGCTATACTGTAAAGATAGCTTCACGGCAAAGCACTACTCGATTGCTTTCCGTTCACAGAACTCTCGCGTAGCTTAGCACTCACAGTAAGCACAACGCTCACACTACTTCACAATCTCTTCGCAACTCTGCAACTCAACTCGTAACAACTAACTCGCAACTTACTTCGCAACTAACTCTCAGAAACGCAAGGGTTTATATAGTTTTTCTTTAAGTTTGACACGTTTCGAGAAATATCTCGACAGGAAGTTATTCTAGAAGCTTCCCGATTGGACCATGGGATAGCGCCAATTTGGTCGCCAAATGGGCGATAAATTCACCAATCTGGCAACCCTACCATACACTATTTTATGGCAACCCTAGTGCTATGCCGGAAAGCTTACATACAGGCGCAACCGCCGAATTTTTCGTAACAATATAATATCTTATTTTCTTCTTTTGTACTATATGTACTGAAAATAATAATATATCTTATTGCTTTGTGATCCATGTCTTATAAAAACACATGCATTGTAGTTGTAAATTTTATTATAGCTTACAGTAGATTTGTATCGGGTTTTAACGGAAGTTTCCCGCCACCGCAAACATCATCTGTGTGAACAGTTTGTGCTGCCGTGTTTAATCATATTTTGTCAAATGATTTTTTGGCATTTGAAACAAAGAGACTTGCTTTAAAACACTATGTGTTATGAAATTTGTAAAAAAATAGCATTAAGTACAAGGTGTCTGAAATTAAACTATCATGCTACTAAATTAGAACCATCATTTACTTCCATTTCTATTGCAAGAAGTCTGCTATAGAATGTCACTAAATCATATGTACAGCTTTAGGTACTAACATTGTATCATAGACACTGTGACAGTTTGGTACTGAAAGTTAAAAAACAAGGATTATAACATTCAGGAAGCAAAGCACTCTGGCCGGCCTACTGATGTTGGTGAGACCAGTCTGCGAGAACTTGTGGAAGATGGTCAGTATGCAATATGCAACTACTCAAGAGCTTGCTAAGGAGTTAGACATTAGTGTCATGTTCATTAATCACACTGTGCATTGTATAAATTTGACATACAAGTTCAATCGCTGACTCAAGCAGGTAAGGACAGATGTGCTCAGGCCTGCACTAATCTGCTCGAATATCAATGCAAGGACAAAATTCTGGACTTGTGATGAAATGTGTGATATTCTGGACTTGTGACGAAAAATAAATTTACTTCAACAACACTAGCCAAAAAGGGGGTCAGTCTGCACCCAGTGAGCCCGTGGCAGCATTGCAAAGCTTTATATGACTAACAAAAAGATCAGGCTTTGTATCTGGTGGGATTGCTATGGTATTTATTATCGACAAAGAATATCTGGAAAAAGGTAAAAACCTCGACAATAAGGTTTACAGCGAGATGCTACTCTGTGTTGATGTTGCTATCAAGAAAAACACTGAACTGAGTTCCAGCGTAAAAGGGTAATGTTCCAGCAAGATAATGCAAGACACCATGAGCCTGCATTCAACAGCTGGACTCTGTACTTACTCGAATGGAACCTTTTGCCACACCCACCATATAGCCCCGACATAGATCCTTCTGACTTTGACCTTTTCTCACACCTGCAGCTACATCTTGTTGGTGCTATTTTCCATTCTGCACAGGATGTCCAAAATGAGTTTGATCTTTTTTGGATTCGTGGCCACCAAGTTTCTGGGTCGAAAACTTCCAAAAATTAATTAAATGAATTACCAAAATATTGCCAGAAAATCATAGATTTGGGTGCTGATTATTAAAGGTACTGCTTTCATGTTTTATTTCTAACTTTACTAAGAACACTTTTTGGTGGAAAACTTTCGTTACAACCAGATATTTATAAAAGTTATGGCATTAATGTACTAGTAAAAGGTATGTATTTAATTTATTATAAAAGGGAATTGATGATCATATTTTCTTTAATTGTTCATAAATGGTTCAAGAAAGCCCAAGAGTCAGAGGTAAGCATATTTTAACTATTTAATTATTGTTTTAAATACACTATGTTTTTAGATAGAGTGAGGAAAAATTTCCTTTATGTCCTGATGTACATTTGAATTCATTGAGCATACTTAAATATTTGTATTGGCAATCATAATAATTATAATAGTAATTGGTGATCTGACATGTTATGGTCTGTTTATGCTGTTTCTTATAAGTTATAATATGCTTATATGAACTGTTATAATATATTATAATGTATTATTTATCATTATGATCCCACCCACCATGGATAGTGATTAGTGATGCTGACTGCCATACAGAAGGACCCAGATTCAAATCCTGGAGAAGGCATGGATGTTTGTAAATGTATAGTGTATGTGTGGCAAGAGGGTACTCTAAATATGTGGCGAGCTAAAAGTCCTCTCGAGAGGTTGGGGGGGAAAGGGGTGGAAGACCCTCGTCCCCTACCCCGGTACTGTCCTTCAAAATTGGGGGCAGAACTGAGCAAAGTGGTACTGTCGCATGCATGGCTCTTGCCAACGACAGGCACAATCTTCCACTACTTGCCACGATGAATTTCATGGCTTTGTTCTAATGTTACCTGTCAGACAAGTAAGATAAGTCGCAATAACAGCATGATATGTTATAATATTCTGTTGCTTGTATATTGTTATATGTTTTACTTAAGATGCTGTTGCTTATTCAGATAGATTGACTCACAAGAGCTGTGCTAGGCCTTTGAAAGTATCATGTATTTACTAAATCTCTTCCAGCTAATTCTTTTAATTCCTATTTTGACAAAGTAAAGAGCTATTACTAATTTATGGGATGTTCGAATAATTTGAATCTTGAAAATCCGAGAATGAGGCAACAAAATAAAAATATAAAGTTTTCATACATATCCATCTATATGTTGAGATTTTCATTCTTTTGTCATGTTTATCAAAGAATTCTTAAAAAATTCATTTTATATCAGAAGGTGCATTATCATGCTAAGGGACTTCATTTGAAGAACATCATTGGCATGTAAAGATGTATATATATATATATAAAAGAATATGTTAAACCAAAATTATAAAAGGTTAATTAAAATTTAAATTATCAACAGTCCTTAATTCCCCCTCTCTGTTCTAAAAATCGAAAAATCTTAATAACTTTTCGGAACTGTCATTTCTAGATCAGTCCATCTTGTATGGTTTGCCTAGCACTGATGATGTAGCTAAATAGAAACCTGAACTCAAAATTTCGAGAACTCAGATTTTTCTAATTTAATCAAAGCTTTCTCTTGGTAAGCCTCCATATTGGATAAATGCGAACTTTAGCTTCAGCTGTCTTGTAGTCAAGACTCTACTCCTCTCCCTTTGCTTTGTCATGCTGCTAACTACGCTAGTCTAAAATGTGGTTCTTTGTACAAGATTGTGGGGTGCGTATTGCATCCATGATAATGTGTGACAAAAAATATATTTTTGATAATTAGTTCGTGTCAGCAACAAAAATCATATTCAATTCGGCCATGTCTGTGTACAAGACTCTCCTTTGAATGCAGGGTAAAGTCTCTCCAAGTTATAATGCAGAGAATCATTGTCAGTCTGTTGCAGGTTACTCTACATCATCATATTGCATATGTGTATTTAACAATTATGTAAGCATATGTCAAATTATAATCCAAGTGAATGTTTAGAGAGAGAATTTCTGCAAGTTTTTTTTTTTTTTTTTAAAGGAAAATATATATTAAATACAGAGTTATCTAAAAAGTTTTGTGGGTTTTTTTTTTTTCGATTGCAGCATGTTTTCTTCTAATTTTTTTAACTTTTTATTTTGTTAGTGCTGATAAAGAGTGATCTTGATTGAAGCAGATGCTTGAATATAATCTCTTGTGCATGTGCTGCGTAATTCTAACATGTGTTGTGATCTGTTTTCAGTGCAGTGCTAAGAATGGAGAACTCAAAAGCTCGTTTTTGTCATCTTATCTTCTTTTATTTTAAAAAGAGGGGAGAAAATGTTAGTCAAATTGTTCATAAAATCTGTGCAGTATATGGGCAAAGATGTTCCTGATAGTTCAAAGGTGGTTTGAAAAGTTAAAGCATGAAAATTTCAGCCTCAAATATGATGCGCACTCTGGGCGACCAATTTCAGTAAAAAAGGACCCACTGAAAGAAGCTGTCACTGAATATCCATATTATACAGCTCAGGAATAATCACAGGATACTAACTATTAAAAAATTACAGAATATGATAGTTTGAAGAAGATTAGGTATGTGTTGCCTTGATGTATAGGTACCCCATACTTTAAAAGAGCATTTGCTTGACTTTTAGCATGTCATTCTTTGCTGAAAAGAAATAAATAAAAAAAGCAGTAAAGCCTTTTTAAAATGGCTCATTGATGGAGATGAGAATTAGATACTATACAATAACATTACAAGAAAAAGAACATGGGGTAAGTGAAAAGAATCTCTTACAGTAGCATTGAGGACAGGGGGTTGTGTCCCAAAAAGTAATGTTTTTGTGTATGTAGGATTATGAAGGAATTTTACTCTATGAATTATTGCCATCAAATCAAACAATCAATTTGGAAAAATACTGTTCCCAAATGGCAGTTTTAATACGAGAAATTGGGCCCACCGGCAGCCGAGCAATAAAGCTGCTGAACACTGGTAGTTCAGTCTTGGGTTTGAATCCTAATGAACAGGCTGACTGCGTGGGCATTATCATGATTTTCCCCATGTGTGACATGTATACTATCCAGTTTCCCATAGTAAGTCCTCCATGAAGGCATCGTTCCTTCTTAGGCAGTAGCTCTCGAGTGCTTTGCCATAATCAAATAAACCAAATCAAAAGCAAAAATTGAAGCAAAGCACCCAGAATTGACCAGTCATCAGGGTTTCATCTTGATCATGACAATGCTTGCCTTCAAATTCCGATTAATGTCAAAAAAGGACTGTTTCATAATGGGTGGAATGTTTTGTGTCATCCCCATATTCACCAGACCGTGATCCCTGGGATTTTCATCAAGTCACTTGAAAACACTGAATGGCCTGAAGCTTTTTTTTTCAGAGACTGTCAAACAGCCATAACTTCTTTACAAATAATGAAATTAGAATTTTCCAGCTACCAGAGGGATGACAGAAAGTCGTGAAGTAAAATGGCACTTATATGATTCAATGAAACTTTTTTTTTTTTCAACTCCTTCATTTGTATTTATTGTAAAAAAAATACCACAGAGTTTTTCAGATGCCCCAATGTTTCAGGCCTTTTAGAGAGACATCTTGTGTAAAACAGAAAGTGTTTGCACAGATCCTTAAATGAATGAAATATAGTTTTGTCATAATATGAGTTTTATTTATTCATTTATTTTATTTTATTTATTAAATAAAATGAGTTTTAAAGTTTTTGTTTTCTATTGTGAAAATCAGCTGCATATGTTTATCTTAACAGGATTTAATGTATCTCATTATTAAAAATGTTCTTTCACAGAAATCAGTACACCTAAATACTAATGTCTGCCTACTAAGAGAAATACATTGTATTTAAAAATTGTCAAATTCTTTTTCGTTTTGATGTGATAAAAAACTGCATCTCTCTAGGAAGGGTAAAGTAGCTTATTCAGTCACTGGTGGGCTCTTGACCAAGGAGATGCTAAAACTGAAATTTATTTAAATTTTTTTTATACCTTTATTACTATGTTTCCCATTTTAAATTCCAAAAACATTTCTATAACATCTACTTTAAAGCATCTATACCTATTTTCCATTGATATAAATTAACTATCTCAGCAGGTTGTAATATCCTAGCTAAATTACTGTTCCTTGAAAGCTAGAATACTAAAGAACTGTGCAGCGACTATTCGCTGAGTTCTTATAAGGAACAAATCCAAAGAAGGGTTAAATTACTCTTTATTCCGAATCAAAATAAATGAGCAGATGGCCCCTTCTCGGGCTTACAAAAAGCCTCCATTTGGGCTTTAATTCAAGGTAGAAAATGTAAAACTAATCTAATACTAACTAAAATTAACCAGCAGAAGCTGCACAGAATCAACTAATAGAGTTGTCCCTTATGTAAGGTCATCGGCATAAACTAGCAGGCACATAACAGTACGGCAATAGAGCACTAAGTTTTAGACTAGTAGCAACAAAATGGTCAAAAAGCAGAACATGCTGTCCTACTGAAATGACCCAGACTTCAGCTTAAATACTCATTTCTGCCTCATTTGCATAAAATTGTAATCCTGAAAATTCATTCTAGCAAGGAAACATAGGTGGAAGTTTAGAATATATAGGAACGGCTTGTTCTAAACTAAAAGTAACTACTATAAAAATAAAGTAAATTCTACAAGGTAAAATGTAAACAAACCAGCTACGAGGTGCATTTAAGTTGGAAGTTAATGTCTAAAAATTTATAAACTAATAATAAATAAATTCTTCGCACATAAAAACAGCATGAATCCAAATTGTGTTTGAAATATTCTTCTGCCACAAGAAAAATTTACAGAGATATAGAGAACTCATACCTGTATTAGCAAGTGTGTTTGATCATTACTATAAACCCTTGCTGAATGCAGAGATTATGCCATTGATACATCATGCATATGGCAAAATCATGTTCCACAAAGTTAACTCTTTATGGAAAAAATATGTTAGGTACAATTCACATTAAGAAAGTGTGTTAATTTAAACAAACCTAAATATTGGTTTAAATAAAAGGGGAGGGGGAACAAATCTTAATCGAGAGGATTTTTATTACTGCTTAATAAATACATTCTATAATTATTTTTTAAAAAAGCTGGTGATTTTTGCTTGGGACAATGATTAATGCAACTTTTTGAAAGTTCACGGTAAGGAGCACAGAGTTTTCAGTGCCTTTCATAAAATGTTCTCTTCTTTCTTCATTTGGGTCAATCTCAATTTCAAAATATTTGCAGGACTGCATGTATCGGTTCAGTAATTTATGAAGCACACCTGCATTTAAAAATATTTTTGTAGGATTATTATTATTAAAAAAGTATTAATGACTGTATCGTCTTGTAAGAAAAAGGTTTGTGTAATAACATGAAAAAAATTTCATACATTTTTATTTGATGTAATTTTTTTAAATTTAATATTGTCTTATGTTTAATGTACTTTCTAGGCGATCAAGTTTACATAATGTTTCTGACATATTTGTGATGGGCGGATGCTTAATTCTCGAATCCCTTGCCTTGTTTCACTGGTGTGAAAGAGAAGGTTTTGGGCCTTTAGGAATATCTGGAATATCAATGGGTGGGCATGTAAGAAGAGAAATTTTTTTTTCATATTTATGTTATCTGATTTGTTATTTTATTATATATTTTTTAATTTTAAGATGATAAATTTGCCATACTTTTCATAAGAAAATTTGGTACTTAACGCATTAAAGCAATTACTGTCGCTCAGCTTGCCGACATTTTATGGAAGGAAAAGAGTGATGATTTATACTTTCAAAATAATTATTATAGTAGGTACTGCCTGATGTGATTTGTTCAACACTATTTTGATAACATTAAGTGATTAGAAAATCACCCTTCAAAATCTCAATGGTCACATTCATAATGTTTTTGGAAATTATTTGACAGATATAATTTTGACAGCAACTTTTTTAATAACAATTTTATTTTCATTATAAATGCATTTGTAAGCAATATTTTCTCTTTCTTAATATTGGCTAAACCAGCCAGTTGTTACTACAAAATCATCTTTTTATCTATTTTTATTGATAATTTTTCAGCTTTGTGCTGCATTAATGGGCCATTGACTGCCAGATCCTTTTCTTAAATGTTTTTAAATCACATCGTTAGTAGAGCTTGGTCAACACTGTGATACTGTTTGCAAACGAAATCAAAATTGAAATGAAAATATGATATGCATCCGTATCATGTTTTCATTTCAGTTTTGATTTGATTCCCAAATAACACCACAATTCTTCAAAATCTTGCATAAGAGTGGTTGAGAAATATTTAAGTTAAAAACTTAATTTTGTTGACATGTTTTCAGATTCAGTCATAGCAATTTACCATGTCAATTTCATTCCTCAGATCATTACACTTTTTGTTAGATTCAATGATAAAAACAACTAAACGGAATTAAAAAAAGTGACCATTTCCTAAAATAGAACATTCATAAAAAAAATGTAAAGCTTAAAACAAAGAGTTCTTTTGGCACAAAAAGCAAGGTCATCGGAAATTTTGCTTCGTTAAACCGGCTACACCAGTTGATCCTGCTAAAACTTGGAGGAAACATGTTCCTTAATATATGTTCATCTTTAAATCAAAATCAAGCTGCTTGGTGACATGTTTCTATCATATGGTAATTAATGTACTCTAATTTGGACTTTATTTGATGATTTCATCTTTTATTTGGCAACTTTACTTCAGTTTAAAAAATTCATTCTGTAATATTTTGATAAGATTAACCAATTTTTTTTATCATAATAAGCAATGTATTTTCCATGTTTTCGTACAGAAACAGATGTCACTTCGGCAGTTCAATAACAGAATGATAGCATTAACCGCAGTCACACTAAGTGATGCCTCATGTACATACATTCAGGCATATTTTGCATTTTAGTTAAGTATTTATCCCCCAAAATCAATGAAAAAACAGATATACAAATGGGTTTTTGTTTTTTTTTGTTGCGGTTGAAATTTTGCAGTACTCGCTTTAAGAATAGATAAAAAGCAATTTTTCTCTGTAGTTACTTTTGTCAAGATATAACATTCCTGCAAAAATTGTACAGCAATATCTTCTACTGTGAGAAAACCCCACAAGGTCATGTTTTAAATTTGAATTCAAAATAAAAAATATTACGTTATATCTATAAACACCATCAAAATTTGGAATAAGAATATATATGAAAATTAAACTTTGCTTGCTAAAAAGTGAACAATTGTTATGCACTGGTTGCCAAAGTTTGGCACATTCTGAATATTTGACGACTTGTCAGTGATTGTGCTAATACATTACTGAAAACTTTTTGGATATTTTGATTTAGTCTTTGATATTTTGAATTTTAAGATTATAAATTTACCATATTTTTCACAAAACAAATTTTGTCATACTTTGATACTGTCTGGTTTTTTTTTTTTAAGGTTAAAGGTTTTTAGTTTGTCATATCTTTGATACATTAAAAGTGTGGTAGAATTTTTTTTTTTTGTAAAATTACGAAATATTTTTAAAATTATGCTTGTTAACATGGCTATCTTGCATGGTATTTAATGTCATATTGATTGTCTGTGAAATAATTCTGTGGCTTTCAGAAAAGAATTTTTTAGCTAATTAAAAATTGCTCCCCCCTTCCCGTGTAAAAATTAACAAATTTCACATTCTGTGCAATTTTTAATGTTCTGCACAATTTCTTAAATTCAGTGTAATAAATATTTTCATATATAACATTAGAAAACCACACACATCAAAGGAAATGAATTTAAAATTCAAAAATAACACAGATTTGATATAAATAATTGAGCTTTACTTTTTTTTATCAAAATTTAAATATACAAATTAATGATTTTAAAAAATACTATATGCCCATAGTAAAGATAGAAGGTAGATGGAGGGGGGAGGGAAGCAAAATATAAAACAAAATTGTTTAAAAATGTGAGTTAGTCAGATGCAACATTAAGAAATAGCTTTTAGAAAACAGATCACACTTATGTGGACATTTTATGGGAAAAATATTGTTATACCTTTTAAATCAATAGTTATATTTTTTATATTATAGATGCAATTCGAAGAAAATAATTACAGTTGAATGTGAATAGATAAAATTATCTGTATAAAATTTAGTACTGTATGCATGAAATTGTTAATATAGTATGTTTTTCCAGCAAGGTCTCATAAAATTTCTTTTACTTTATTTTATATATAAAATTATACAGTCGAATCTCTGTTAATGAACCCTCTGATCAGCAAGGCTTTATGTATATAACCTAGAATATTGTGACATCTTTAAAAAATTATATATATAAGTAAAGACATAAAGTAAGAAATTTAAAAATTATTTAACCATTTTTATATAGTTTTTCAAATTTAATTTAAGTTTTATCATGATGTTCTTTTTTCACAATTTTGCCTTAAAAGAGTAAGAATTTATTTTAATTTCTTTCAATTCATAATTATTCTTATTGTCAAAATTAAAAGAATTTTTTATTTAATATTTTAATTTTTTTCTTTTGGTTTAAAAATTGCATCTTATGTTCCAAATTTTAACCTTTTAAGCAATTATTTTCTCGCCAAGGTTTTTTAATCTTTCCCAGTGAAGCAAAAATGGCAAACCTATACGTTTCTACTATAGCAAAATTCCTTCTTCCGATAGTAGTATAATGAAAGTGTCTGTTTTTAATTTCTTATTATGTATTAATTACACCTTTTCAATTCAGTTTTATAATTTCAATTGTGTTTAAAATACAATGGATTATTTGCTGTATGTTTAAAGATAATATTTTGTTTTATTTTATTAAGTGAAGTATTTTATTATTTCACTTTCGTTTTCGTTAAGTGAAATGGTATTCTCTTTTTTAGATATAAGATTCTAATTTAAATTTATTTAAGAATTTTTTCCTTTCTTTGGAGAAGGCCCAGAATTTTCAAGTGAACTATTATAATTAAAACACTTTGAAAAGGTTCATCGGCTAATTCTGGATACAGAAAAACAAGGGCTTTTGTAGAAAAGAGATTTCTGTTGGTTTCAATGTTCCTTTTCCCTGATGAAGTGACATTGAAGTCAATTGAATTACTATTCTATTGGGATTTTTTAAATTTCTTTCAATTTCAAAAACAAATTTTGAATTGAAGTACAAATTTTGAATTGTTTAAAAGTTTTGATTTTAGCTATCTTTAAAAATTCTTTGTTGCATTTATATGATTTTTTGAAATTTATTAATTATGAATTTCAATTTTTGTTTTTGTGAAAAAGTTCTAAATTTCTTACTTTATGTCTTGATTGATATTTTTTCAACAGCTTAATGCACGAAAATACTAGGTATATTTACTTTTGTAATTATATATATATATGCATCTTGAAATTTGTTCAAAAAATTAAGGCAATATATTAAAAGTATGTGGAGGTTTCATGGTGAGGCAAGACACAACTATAACATATATATAAACTTTATTTAACACATCAATAATGACATTCCGATGAGACAACAGAACTGCCGCTTCATGCACACCTCTCTCTCCTCACCATCCGCAGAATTCACAAAACTTCATACAGTGTTTCCATGGCAACACTACAAGTACATAAATCTGAGTATAAAATACCACTGGTAGTTTGGCATTAAAATCAAGAAAATACTTCACATATTCATTTTTTGTGAAATTTTGGGCTTTCTTAGGGCAACCGTATGCTGGTGAGAGGGTTAAACTAGCACTTCCTGAATCCTCAGACCCTCAAACTAAGCAATCAGAGCAGTTTTATTGAGCAGACACTTTCTGATAATCTGTCTGATAACACACAGAAGCCTTGGTCCTGTGAGTGTCCACTAAGAGGAAGTTTGACTGTACTTTGATTACATATAAATGTTTAGATTTAAACATTTATTAAGTATATATTTTTCTTATTGCAGATGGCTTCCCTTGCTGGCTGTAGTTGGCATAAGCCTATACCAATCATACCTTGCCTTTCGTGGACCACAGCCTCCTGTGTTTTTACAGAGGTTGGTAAAATTTAACTTTCTTCCTCCACATAAATGGTAACAAACTAATGTAATAAGTGACTGAGTGGGTAATAGAGTCATGCCAACAGATTTTAACACCTGAAATACATCTCAGAATTATTTTTATATTAATATTTAATTTATTGTGTTTAAATTTTTTACAGTCATTTATTGATAGTAGCAAGTGCATTATTCACTCTACCTTGGATTGTGATAAATGTATGTGTAACTATTTTATTATAGTGGTATCTTCATTAACATAGTTTTTATGTATAACAACTTAATTGTAATTATATCGAAAAGAAATATATATTTTAAGCCTAAAGCAGAGTTTTCTAATGTGGGTAATATCACCCACTAGTAGGCACTGAGGATATCTTGAGGAATATTAATGATCCGGTGAGCAGTAAGGAGACATTGAGAAGTAAGTTGGCAATATTGCTAACACACTTTGTAAACAAATCTTTAAATATTCAATTGATAATAAAAATATTGCAGTCGGGCATGTTTACAAGAATCATGCCAAACCAAGTCAGTTGACCTTTCACACAAGTTGGTCGAGTTGCATGTCGATTCATATTTATGTTTCGAGGGAATTAGACTTAGTAACTGTTAGTCTAAAACCCTAAAAAAATGATATTGTCCATATTTGCAGTGATACTTAGTATGCTCAAGAAGCATGTTCTTTCAAATTATATGATGTAGTATTGCCAGAGGTATAATTATGGCAGTGGTCTCAAACTTATTTTGCATGTTGGCCAAATATACAATCTGAAAGCAGCTGAGAGACCAGTTTTTCTTCCCCCTTTTTTAAACAAAATGGAAAAGTTTTTTAACAAAACGAATTTTTCAACTATATTTAAATTGTTATTTGCTAAATACTTATAAAATATACATAAACAATAATAGTAATGATGCAAAGGAAAAAAAAATCAATTTCTACTTATTTTCTGTCTGAAGTTCAGTATCTCTAAGAAATTTAAATCACATGTGTTGATAGCTAAATTTTAATTTTTCAGATTAACATTTATTTCAAATAATTCTAATTTGTTCATTTAACTCCTAAATAACTTATTATTATGAAATTGAGGAAATTTGAGAATAGATAGAATTTGAGAACAGCAATTATAGTATATGATAATAACAACCTATTATTTTTTTTTTATTTGTTAAATTCTTTGATATAGGAAAAAGCTGTTCACATATAAATGTATTTCCAAGCAAAGTGATTGTTCATTCCAAAAATTTGAACTTGAGATATTTGTAGTTTGACAAGTATGAAAAAAATGTTAATTAAGTTCTGTATCTTTAAGATCTTTGAATGAATAAGATTTATACCATTGCAAAAATTAATTAGACCCATGTGTAGATTTTCCAGGTGTTACAATGTTCGTTTTTAACTGCAACAAAAATACTATAAAGTCAGACACAGAATCTTTAAAATCTTAACTTTTTCCCAAATTCTTAATTAATAATTAATGTCATATAATGCTAATTAATTTATGAAAATGTATACGCCAGACATGAAAAACTGCTTTGGGGGCTGCTTGCTAGTATGCAGCCTGCCTGTTTGAGACCACTGATTTATGGGGTCATCAGACTGCAGTCGTGGGAGATCCTACATTTGTCTGCCAAAATGAAGTGGATCCACCACTTCATAAATGTTTAACTTGGTGTCATAATAGGATTCTGTGCATCTTTTTATCAGATTCATCATCATAAATGCTTTAAGAAATTTTAAAATAGTTACTATTCTATCTATGCATCTTTTTATCAGATTCATCATCATAAATGCTTTAAGAAATTTTAAAATAGTTACTACTCTATCTATGCATCTTTTTATCAGATTCATCATCATAAATGCTTTAAGAAGTTTTAAAATAGTTACTATTCTATTTATGCATCTTTTTATAAGATTCATCATCATAAATGCTTTAAGAAGTTTTAAAATAGTTACTATTCTATCTCCATGTTGTAAGATGAAACTTTTAATTTGATGTAATGCAAGTACAATAAAAACCGACAATTTTATATGCATTTGTCTGTAGTTTGCATGCAAAAGGTATCCTATATGCGATTGTTGCAAGAGTGGAGGAAATAATACTTTAAAATAATATTAATTTCTAAAGTAAATTTGATGTAAATTTTACTTCTTTAAACACTCTCCATTATTAAATGCCATTAATTTGATAATTTTGCTTTATTCTGTATTCTCCCACGTGGACACGCTATCACATATATGCAAAATTGTATATAAGGAAAATACGTTCTTGTCAAATTTCATCCGTATTTCTCAGGGTCTTCTTTAATTGGTGTAATATGTAAAACCAGACTGTTCTGTCTGAAAAAATTTCACAGTTAAAGAAGACTGTTAAATTATATTTTTCTACAAAAGCACATAAAAAAAAGTCTCTTGTAAAAACATATGCTTTTGGTTAATTTTATTGTTCTCGCCTAAACATGCAGAATCGCATCACCCTGCTTGCAAGTTATAACTAAATATAATTTATCCCTGTATTAATATTTCTAATAACAGTTAACTGTGATAATTTATGATTAATAAAATAAGCCATTTTTCATAGCAATTATAGTATATGATAATAATTAAAATGGTAAGAAATGATACTGTAGCTATTAACTTGATGTAATATCAAGTTTACATAAAAGAGTGATATTAGCAATGATTTTAATGGCAGAATGATTTTAAAGCTCCTTTAATTAATATCAGATTAAGAAACAAAATGCTTTACATTGCAAACAAAGTGTTGATGATTATTATGTATTACATGTCTACAAAGTTTTCAAGCGATTTTCTTAATCTAATCGAATAAAATGTTGTACAGATTAATGGCAATGATTTCTAATGCATATCATCTTAATTCACTAATATAGCACACATGCTTATCATGAAAAATATAAAATATATATGAGTATTTATATATATCCTTGTAAAAAGCATGCATTTGCCTTTAATAAAATATGTAAATATTTATTAAATTATTTACTTGTGTATTTAGAAATGAGGGATTTATTCATTCATAAACTCCCATGAATATTACTGTAAATAGTTATTAAATATATCTAAATTTGTAATGATTATATATACTATCGAAATGTATAATGACTTTAACAGTTAATTGTAAACATAAATTAAAATTCTGTTGACAAATATATTTATAAAATTATTTAAGCAAGAATTGTTCATACTGGAAAACAACTTATTAAAAGGTATTATGAAGCAGTCTATGTATGTAAGGAAGTAGTAAAGTATAATTTTTAGAATGTGTATTGTTGAAATCAAGGATCAGAAGAATTTTGATAAGTATTAAAATAATTATTTCTTTACATTTTGTAATAATTCAGTTAGAAATTTTAAGTAATATTAATTAACCCCTTTATTTATTCCTCTCAGAAATACTTGTGGAAAGTTTAGAACATAAAAATCAGAAATTAGCAGCAATATTTAACGCATTTAGCTATTAAAATAAAAAGTGCTACACTCTGAATGAACCAAATAGAGCATTAATTATAGAGCAACTATGAATTTGGATTTGAAAGATGCTTCAGAAGCTGAAAATCAACTCATATTTGAGAAAGAATTTCAGAAACTTAAATAGAAAATAATGCACAATTTTAATAATATAATAAACTTTGACTTTAATTTTTGTAATCGTTGCATGAATAAAATTGAATTACCTTAAAAGTCTTTGCATATGTGATTAGTGAAAACATTTCATTCAGATTAAAACTAGTCTGAGCATGGAAACAGTATAGCATATGTTTTCATTCAAAATGAAATGTTAAAAAATGTATTCTTTAAGAGTGTATTTTGAGGATTCTGAAATATTGTAGAAAAAGAAAATATATACATTTATACTTATATTTATGATGCAATTACAAAATGTTTACGTTAGAACGTGTCAAAACCTTTATTAATTAACTTATTTACCATCTTGATGGCAAGTCACTGAATGTTGTGTTCAGCAAGAGGGTGTGCATTACTTCAAGGGAGTGTATGAGAAAAAACAGTTTGGACCTTTCTTACCTCCATGATGTCACCCTGTGATGAAAACAAACAGAAATGCTATTCCTGGCTAGATAGTTGGAAATCTTGCCTATACCATCAGTACTCATGTATTATGAGAATCATTTCTCAACCATTAAATAATGCTAGTTTATGTGTATGGAAGCCTGTTGCATGTATTTTTTTATGAGTACACCATTGTTGGGAAAGATTGCACTGGCATAAGGACCATAGTCGTTGGGGCCAGCAACTATGTTCCAGCATCATGTTCTTGCTTCATCGGCAACGATTCTGCATGTCAGTTAATACTAGAAGAGAGAAGGGGAAGATTTGTTATCATCATTATCACCAGGAAACTGATCACTACGGCCAAAGAGTAAATGAATGGGAAGGTATTATACATAGTGGCTGAATTTTTCACATCTTTGATACAGGTACAGTGACATCACAGTGGTAATGCACCAAAATTTTCCTGGGTCATGTCTGTCTTTTCCATGGTGCAGTTGGTCTATACTTCTGTTTATTGATGATAGTGCTAGTTCGCATAGGGCAACTGAAGTATCCTAGCAGGAGAAGATATTGAGCCCATGGTATGGCTTGCATATTCCTGCGATGTATTGGGCAGATGTGTTGCTTGAAAAACAGAACCCTCCTTGAATCGTGCAGAAGCTGCAAATTGCCCTGCGAGATGAATGCAAAAATGCCCCAAGCTATTCTTAACAATTTAGTGGACAGAACACTTGAAATGCCATTCCAGACATCAAGACAAAAGTTCCTTATGGAGAATGGTAGTAGAGCAGACCCTTAGATCCATTCCTTTAGGTATTTTTCATCAAAATTGAATTGCAGCTGGGCAAACTTGTATTGTCATCTGCAAGGTGCTTTCTTTTTCTACTTGGTCATAACAAAATTCATCAACTTGCTACAGATCAAGATGATTAGGAACAACAAAAACTCTAAATTTGGTACTACTTTCTGTTCCCTAAAATGAGATATTGTACCTTAATACAGACATAAAAATAAAAATTAAAAAGAAAAGAAAACTGTATTAAGGGAATAAAAGAGTATTCCAACGGCTAATTTAACAAAAGCATTCTGATGCTGTATAAACAAGCCAAACAGATATGGGATATTATGATATTAGGAGACATGTATATAAAATACCTATTTTAAATCTTCACTTTTCCTTTAATTTTTTCATTAGAAAGGGATACATTTTGTTACATAGCACTGAAATTTGTGTCAAGTTCTATAAAACCATAACTTTAAAACTTCTTTTCTGGTAAATTTATTTAACTTCTGTTAGTGTTTTTCATCAACAGAATTATTAAACTGATATTAGTTTTCCATCATCAATTAGAAGTTGGATAGTGATTTAAGGCACATAGCAAATTAAACTAAGATTTATTGAATCACATGTGTTCTGTGTTTTCCTTAACTGAATACTAAATAGCTTTAACATATTAGTGAGATTTAACATCACTTAACTATAATTAATCAGTATGTGACAAGTTCTAATTACAGTGCAAAATATTTATTCTTCAGACTTTAATCTGTAATGTGTAGTTGGTTAAAAAGTGCTTTCAAATATGAGAATATTAAAATAAAGTATTTTTATACTGCATGTTTTATGACACTTTTTCCATTTTTTTTATTATATTGAACACTGCTTCAAAAAGAAAAATAAAGCTTAAATTTTCAGGGTGTTATGAGTGCTGGTATTCCATGGCCATTGCTACAAAATCAGTACTCTTCAGACCATGTATATCAAGATGAAATATGGAAAATGCTGCATTCACCAGAAGAGGTAATTTAGTATCCAGTTATAAATCTTTTAATTAGTGTTGCATACTGAGAGAGAAAAATGCAATCAGCATTGATGCTGAGACTATAAATATGCTAGATTATCATTTTCAGAAAAGTGCATTTAAAGATTTATAAGAGGTGATGCCTCTTTAGTCCGACTCATTAAAAATTTTGCACGGTATAACTACCTTTGGTTTATTAAAGGAACTAATTATATACATATGTAATCCATCTGTATGCTGGGGAATCATAATTCAAGTACAATGGATTGTAGGATTCCTCACTCTTTTTGTTTAAAGTAAATGTTGAGGAACCTAGTGAACTGTTTAGCGACTATCACTGAGTTCAAATAACTAAAGATGTAGACTGAAGGGTTTTATTTCACTTAACAAAGAATAACAGTTGGCCTCTTCCTTGGGCTTAAACTCAGAATAAGAAATAAGAACTAAACTCTAACTAACTAAAGGCGACTTAGCCGAAGCTAACACAAGTATCTAATGTAGTTGGCCCTGAATTTAAATTAGCCGGCAAATATCAAAAGGCGCTGCCGAGTGTAACAACTTCAAGAGAAACTTAGCCCAAAGGCAAACATGCACTAATCAGGATTCCTAGCTCTCTCTCATGAAGTAAGTTGAACATTCCTTAAATACTTCTAAATCATTTGCATTCAACGCAATTCTAAAATTTCATTCTGGTAGGGAGTTGTAAGTGGGAAAAAAAATTGATAGGAAAGGTTATCTAAATTAAAATAACTGTTATAAAATTAAAATATACCTTACAAGATCACCATTACATTTGTTCATGTTCTCCTCTAACTCAGTTTCTGATGCTTCTCTATTTGTACCCTCTAGCGGCAACTCTCTTACAATGCTGTCTGTCGGTGTCTTTATTCAGTTACTAGGTAATCAAATCAATGCCAGATTACATTCACTAGTAGACTGAGAGGTTTGATATGGCAATAACTATCATGTTTATAAAACTTAACTTTTTTTTGAATTGATCAGTCTCAAAATCTGTTCTTCCTAAACTCCTGAAATGCTTGTGTTTACTAATTTTTGTTCAAAAGCAATTCCTCCTTCACTTAGTAGTAAACTGCCTGAAAGTTAGCATTCATTCACTTAACTGTAATGGTTACTTTTCCATTAGGTCCTCTGTTATGTATTATCACGTTTCAGTTTTGTCCTTTAGGGAGACTGCTGCAGTGAATGTCAATAGCCTTAAGATCACAGTGCAGAACAGCAGCAAGAAAGGAAGCCCAGAAGCTGAGAATATCTACTTGGCAAGATAGGTACTCAGATATGAGGTATGGACAAAAGAACAAGTTTTTAGTTGGTAAAAGAACAACTGACAATTCGTTAAGTTCTAAAAACCAGTGTGCCATGCATTGATATGACTGGGAAGAGTGTTTAGTTGGGCAGTCAAGCTACTATTTGATGTCCAGACACAAGGGTATTTTGGGTGCTTCTAATGCAAGAGCAAATGCCATCTATGAAGTTTTGTATTTTATTTTGCTGTGCATTTTCAGAAGACAGCTGCATTAGCTATCTTTTTATTGATCTTGATTATATATGCATAGACCTGAAACACAGCAACTGGATGATAAGCTTTATTAAAATGTATATATGGAATTCTTACCTAGAATTTAAAACTATTAATCTTTAGCTTAAATTATTTTCTTTAGCTGTTATCTGTAAAACATGTTATATATCCATCATATTGCAAGAAAGTATCTAAAAGATCTAATTGATCTTACCCAATTCCCTATAAAATGGTCTTGATGGTCAAGATTATTAAAATTATATATATATATATATGTATGGTATTGATTTTCAAAATAACTGACAACCAGCTACAAGAAATTTGTAACGAAGGACATGCTATAAAATTACATTTCATCTTACAATCTCACACATCATAGCAGATCACTTTTATAGTAAAATGTGCTAATAACCAAAATTTACATATGATATTAGGTTTTACAGTTACACGACGGCCAATTGCGGCACACCTGTGTGCCATGAGTAGGATATAGGTGTGCCACAATCAAATACATGTATTTGACATTTTGCAATTTTTTTATCATGTATTTAATACACAATGACAATTTTTTTCCTTAATAATGTCTATTTTAAATGTTTTTATATATTTCACTGTTGTGTGGTTGTGTGTGTGATTGTAAGTGTGTCAGCATTTGAATTTTTTCGGCACTTCATTGATAACTCGGAACTCAAAAATATATAACTTTTTTTAAACATAAATTTAAACGAAATATATTGGTTTCAGACCATTTTAATTAAAAATAATAGCTCTAAAACTGTTTTTTTTTAAATTTGAAATAAATCAATTATTATTATGATAATTATTATGATTGCATATAAATAAATATATTATAGTTTTATAATTGTATATTTTTCAAATTAAAAACAAAAATTTATTGTAAATTTTGTGTATAAATCAATACATATATACATTAGCTTTTGGTGTGCCACGAAATTCCAGAAAGATGTTTTGTGCGTCGCAGGTGAGAAAAGGTTGCGGAGCACTGCTTTATATTTTCAGTACAACAAAGGAAAGTCCCCCCCCCGTTCATTGCAAGAATATTGTAGATATGTCCACATAACTATTTTTTGAGTTATATATTTTAAAAATCATTTTTCTTTTCCTTTGTGCAGTCAGATGCTTTTAAAGCTGGTATCCTTTTCTCCCGGAATTATCCTTCAAGCTTAGAAAGAATGGAACTGTTAAAACAAGAGGAAAGTACCAATGACAGAAATACGCACTTAAATGAAAATTCCAGTTTGTATAGTAAATCCAAGTCACATCAGTTGTTAAGCCCATCTGAACTTTCTAAGTTGGAAGCATTGAATTTCATGAGAGGTATCATGGATGAATGCACTCATTTAGGCAATTTTGCTCCACCTGTGGATCCTAGTCTTTCAATTGTAGTGACAGCTGAACATGATGCTTATGTTCCAAGAGATGGCATTAAGTCCATAGGAGATCTGTGGAAGGGTTGTGAAGTTCGTTACATTGATGCAGGCCATATTACAGCCTTTCTTTTTAATCATGGAGTGTTCAGGTAAATATCAGTATTATGTTGTAACTTGATATATACTAGATTCGTATAGTGCCTAATGTGATATCCCATTTTTATTTGAGAAATGTTTTTTAAATTCCTACTATCAGCTCTCACTCTCCCTATATCTTGTTCAAATTTTCAATCGTTAATAAAATACTTTTTATTCATCCACTCAAGTTCAAATACATTTTTTTAAATTTGTAGTGGATGACACTTGATGTTAATACAGTTTTTCAAATATTAATTTTTTAAATTTTTTAATTAATTTTTGTATTTAATTAATTATTAATTAATTATCCATTGTTAATAAAATACTTTTTATTCATCCACTCAAGTTCAAATACATTTTTTTAAACTTGTAGTGGATGACACTTGATGTTAATACAGTTTTCACATATTAAAAATATAATTTATTTATTTATTTTTTTTTTAAAGTCCAAAGGGGTTTTGTCCCTGAAGGACTATTGTTTTCGTTTTGTAATTTTGTGTCGGTTAACTCTGAATGTCCGTTTCACTTTTCAAATTGTTGTCACTAAATATTATCGACCTGTATTATATTTAAAGAAATTAAATAATGAGGAATCTGCATAAATGTATGTATATTTCTTGCATTGTGATAAAACAATGGTACCTTGAGTCCTCCAGTTTTGAATGACATAATCCTACTGCAAACACGGGCATCTGGAAGTCCAAATTTTAAATCTGTTTTATTATCAATTTCATATTTTGTAAAACTTTAACGAATTTTTGATTAACAAACTCAAGGATTTCAAAGCGAGCAATGGCAACCTTGTACAGAAAAAACATTTTTATGTCCATCTCGTGAGATTGTGTATCCGAAATTCTAAAGATATGCTCAATTTATAATTATTTTGTAATATTTCTCTTGAACTGAATTTTATGGTTTAAGTGCGAAAAACATGATATCTAATAAATAAAGGTAGCACACGCAATGTTAATAAAATGCCCCTTTGGACGTAATTTAAAATCTGAAACCTTTCTTTTTTATTTGTATTTAAAAAATTTTTCTTTGTTCAACTAAATAGGAATTAATTTATATATATATATATATATTACTTGTTTAAAAAGAAAATCAAAAATTGAAATCATTGACTTAACACTTTTTTGTTATCTAAATAAAATGAAATTTCATACATAATATTTAATTATCATAGAAAATGGGGTACATTTTTAAAAGTATATTGATGATTTGAAATTGTGTATTGATTTATTTCATTTGGGAGAAACATTAAAACATACAGTTAATTGCAAAATGCTTAGGGAAACAAAAACTGATATTTGTGCCAACTATCTATTCATGCTTTTTGGTAATGAATTATGTTTTGAACATCAGATCAATTAAATAGGTTTTTACTAATTTATTTGCAGCAGGCAACATTCACAATTACATGAAACAAACTAGATATTTATGTATTGTTCCACTGATTGAAAGTTGACTACTATTGAAGTATGAAAATTGGTGGAAATCTCTAAAATTACCCCAGTCTTTTCCTGCATAATTATGAAGGGGCTGGTGTTTATTCACTAAAGAACCATGTATTACTCATAGATGCAAACTAAAATTCACCACATTTCAGGAGGGGGGAAAACTATATGAATATTAATTTCAAGCTTTTTAGATTAACTGACACAGTAATTTATTAAAATCTACACCAGATTTTACCCAAAGCTCTGTTTAACATTATGATTACAAATTTACCACAGGTAATTGTTCCAAATCTACTTTTTGTAAGCCATATGCGGCTGTTCTTTCTGCTGTTAATTCTCTTGATCAGCTGCAAATGAGCTGCAGTGCAGTTTAAAAAAAAATGATTCAATAACCCTTAGTGACGTTCCTTTCAGAATGGACATTCTCTTGTCACAATTTTTCATGGTGCATTGCCATTGTTTATGCCTTTTCAAATAATGTACTGTATCACGTCATTACTGTGGTAGGTATGGTAGGATCCCGTAACTTCCAAAATAATCTACTGCTTGCTGTTCTATAATTTTAGTAATTTTACTTTTACTCCAAAAATACATATAGTTTTGCACATTTTTTAGACAACTTTGCTTTGCTATTAAAAAAAATTGCCTACTTAGAAAATTTTTTTTAACTACAGCTATATTTTTGAAAGTGTAAATTATCATCTGCCTACTTGATAATTTTGTTTTCTTGCAAAATGGCACTTTTAAAGAAGCAACAGCCAAAAGGCTATGTTTGTACTCTTTTTGATGAAAATTATTCATATTTAGTTGTTAAAAAATGCTGTGAAGGCCATGATTTTTTGGTTTCTAACCCAACGATAGATACTATTGTCAATAAAAAAGGGAAAAGTGTCAGTTTGGCTTCAAGGAAAAAATGGAATGTTTCGAATGTTACAAAAGTAAGAACTTAATGTTGAAAGAAAATCTGCAAAGTCAAAAGACACTTGCATAATTTTTAAAATGCTCCGTGCCAACTGTAATCAAGTGATTGAAACTGATTTGAATCATAAAAAGATGAAAAAACATGATAGGTATTGTCTTTCTCCAAGACATATCGCCGACAGCAGAACATGCTGCAGAATTCTCATTGAGAAACAATTATTCGGACAAAAATGGAAAAATGTTGTCATAATAGATAAATCTTGGGTGTACTTAAATGACTGCAACAAAAAGAGATCCATTTATTATCATCAAAGACAAGAAAAAAATCTTAGAACATGCTTCAAAGAATCTAAAGAAAGATTTTTAAAGGGATTTATAATTGTTGCTGGTTTTTGATATAATGAGAAATAAAAATTAAAGACCATGCAGAAAACTGTTAAGGTCAACTCCACATACTATCAGGAACATATTTTATGTCCAGTTTGGTATATGAAATACCTTCTCTTTACCCACAGTGCCCAAAAGAAAACAAACAGCCACATGTCAAAATCCATTATTAATTTCCTGGGAAAAAAAAAGAAACATGTATCAAGACCATAACCCTTCACTTATATCTCTACTAAACATCCTGATGTATCATCCACGGATTTTTGCACTTTGGGACTTTAAAAAGTGAATTGTCCAAATGTCGACCTACAATCCTCCTTGGACTTTGGAAAGCTTTTCAAGGTAAATGAGATAAAATACCTCTTCTGATAGTAAAAATGGCTTTATTTGTCTTTGAAATTAGGGCATATAAAGATAGTTAAGAACAAGAGTTATGAAATGGATGGTTTAAAACACAAAAATTTTAGGTAAAATATGTCTGTAAATACAATGAAAATCGTCTAAAAAATGTACGAACAGCCTCTGCACAAGGGGAAAAGTACAGCAGTTAATTTATATCCTTATTCATAAAAACTCACCTGGTGGTGGCTCATCGAGAATAAATCGAGTGGTACATCATACAAAGTGCAGATGTTATAAGTGTGTTTAGACTAACAAAGAATCTTCGAGAACTTTTCATAGAAAATAAGGGATTACTAAAAAATGATACAGTACAAAAAGATGTTACTTTAATTAGTCTAAAGTTGACATTCAACTAAAAAAAACATACCTATCCCCTTTCAATAAAAAGTAAATAGCATTATTTCCAGAAGAATTTGGAACAGCTTCTACAGTTGATACAATGCAGAGAAAACAGTCATGGATGGTATTATTGGTGATATATCAGCAGATGCCACATAACAACAGAGTATCAAAAAAGGATATAGCCTTATGAGGTGCCATTTTTTTAAACATTTAATAAAACTAATTGACAAATGTTATATTCTAAGCCTTACAAATGTGATATATATTGAGAAAAATTGTCATATTCATTGGAGAGCAGGTGGGAGGTGGTTTACGTCAATCATGCAACAGACATGAAATTGATAAACTTTTAAAATATTCATTTTACACCAGAATAGCACAACTGATGATTATTATTCATTGTTTCATTGGTAAATATAAGATTTTTAAAATTGACTACATTATTTAAAATGTAATAGCAAATAAACTATTTACTTTTATCATATTTTGTAAGACTATTTCATATGAACCAAAATTAAAAATGAGCACTACACTAAAAATAGAAAATTTACAAAATGTTCAAATTTCCTCAATAAAAAATTACATGCAAATTTTTTTCAAATTAAATATTTCTATGAATCTATATAGGTATACAAATTTTTTTTGAAAGCATAGAAGACCTTAACTGATAGCACATAGTTAACACTTTACTAGTACTATGTATGGTTATTATTTTGTGAGACTTCTCTTTGAGACTGTGGAACTGTGAAAGACAAATCAGTATGACGTGCAGGTATGTGAAAGACTTTCACCATATTTTTATCTGTAAGGTACATAGGGCTTTGCTTTTTATTCCCACTGAACTGATTGTTTTGATAAGGGACATGTTTTATTAACTGCTTATGATTGCTGTACTGAAATCTTTCGTATTTTTGAATTCACCATTGCTATAGAATATATGAATTTATAACACATCTACAAAATAGAAAGTCCTGTGTCGCTATTTCTTTTCCCTTTCTTATATACTTTTCAGATGATCAAAATAATTTATGAAAAGTTTTATTGTGTTGCATTATAGATATAGGCAATGAGTTTTAAAAATGGATCTATCCTTTTCTTTCCAGGGATCAAGTAACATTGCCAGATAATTAACAGGATTTTTTCTGTACCCACCGTAACATTGACATAAACCACCTCCTACCTGTTCTCCAATGAATATGACAATTTTGTTTACATTTTTGAGGCTTAGAAAATAACATTTGTCAATTGTTTTTATTAAATGTTTAAAAAAATGGCACCTCATAAGGCTATATTCTTTTTTGATATTCTGTTGTTATGTGACATCTGCTGATATATCACCAATAATACCAAACTGCTTTTTCTGAATTGTATCAACTATAAAAGCTGTTCCAAATTCTTCTGGAAATAATGCTATTTACTTTTTACTGAAGGGGGATAGGTATGTCTTTTTTTAGTTGAATGCCAATTTTAGTCCAATTAAAGTAACTTCTATTTGTACTGTATCTTTTTTTGGTAACCCCTTATTTTCTATGAAACGTTCTCAAAGATTCTGTGTTAATTTCATAAATTTTTAGCACATTTTATATCATAAGTCTGCTAAACCATTCCAGGGATCAAGTAACATTGTCAGATAATTAACAGGATTTTTTTCTGTACCCTTTTCATAGATTTCAGATTGCAATTTACTTCCAGTCAAAATATCGTCGAATTTATCCGATAGTTTGACTCAGTTTTGAAAAGCAAATGGGCTGGCTCAGCGATTCATTTTTCCCATTTTCTTCATAAAGTCTTTTACAAAAGTATCTGTTCTCATAGACAGATAGCCTGCAAGTGCTTTACCATATTCACATAATCTAACCCATTAAAATCATTTTCACGCAAAACCAGTTTTATCAGAACTCATCCACCGCATTTCATTGGCAAATATTACTTTGCAGAACTGTGTCCTTTAAATTTGATCATTGATTCATCGGTGGCTACATTTTCTTATGCATTAATTGTGGCCACACTTATAGTTTGTCAGGTACAGTCTTATTATCATTTAGGTGCAAATGAGCAAAAAGCCAAGAACATCCTTTTACAATATTTGCTATGAGATATGACTCATGAAACTCATTAATGTTAATCAATAGTATCTTTAACTTAGCATTTCTTTCACAACCTAGAAGAAACCAATTTAATATATTTGCAAAGGGCACTTTGCATATATATATTTGAAATAATAAATGTTCAGTGAATGACACTGTTAATGTTTTCAAAAATATTTTGTAGATTTTTTTATGTAAAGCCACCAGTTCTGTAAAAGACCCACTTTCTTCAATGAATACCAAAAATCAGATTTTCTGTAGGTCTCTCTTCTTCATCTTACAGTTGGTTGCTTGTGATAGGCTGTACCAATTTCTATCATTTTCATTATCCAAGCTGTAAAATTTCACTTAATTATACATTCTTCAATCAATTTTTGGTCTGATTTTTTCTGGGTTGCAGTATCAAATATAGTGATCCTTTATGTGATGGAAGATCATCAAAATAACACAGGCCTACTAGTGACCAAGCAGTAAGATTGCTGAACACTCGTAGTTTAACCCAGGTTCAAATTATGATGAACAAGTTGGCTGCATGGGAGTTTTTGTGTTTCTCACTACATATAACATGAATATAAATTGAGAAGATCCTCCATAAGGCATCCCTCCTCTTCAGCAGAAAGTTTTTATGTCCATTACCATGATCTTAATCAAAATATCAGTCTTCCAAAAATAGGTTTCTGAGTACCTCTTTTACAAAAATTGCAATTTTAAAAAAAGAAAAATGTCCCAGTATACTGTACAAAATTTTTTTAATTTATATATTATAGGATTATACTTTCCTTAATCAAGAAAATACATCAAGAATTGTATATTTACATTTACAAACAACTACATTAATTATAAAAAAATGCAAAATCCTTGTTAATTTATTCCAAACTTTTACTCAAAACCTGCTGGCCTACTTTTAAAATGATGTACCTATCTAGTTTCCTAAATTCTGACATGTGGCTTTTGCTTTTTGTTTAGACACAGCTGATCTGACACCTTAATTAGCATTCACTTACTAATAAGATATACGAAATGGTAATAATTTTATAACCTTGTAAATATTTAAAATAATTTTATTTTTTATTTTATTACAGGAAAGCAATAATTGATGCTTTTGAAAAAACAGTTCAGAAATACCACGGAAGCAGCATCCTTTTAGAAGACTCAAAAATCGAGCAGGATGCAAATTCTTGACAATAATCTTGTTCATCACTCATTTTATTTTAGGAAACTGCCTTTAATTTGTTATTTTACAAATCATAGTCATGTATATAAATTATGTTGACCTTCCAAAAAATGGAAAAGTTAATTAAAACATTTAGTGATTGCAGTCATATTTTATATATGAAAGTGGAATTAGAGCTGACATATGAATTGAATTTGTTATATCTGATGTTTTTATTGCAATATGTTTTAAATAAAATGATTTATACACAAATGTGTCATTTCATTTTCAAATTATCATCAACATTTACTTGGATCATAAAGAAACATGTTGATGAATATAGGTTATAAAAATGAAGTAAAGTTATTAATCATGAAAATCTCGCCAAAATGCCAGACTGCTAAAGGTTTAAGGAATCGTAATTGGATCATAAAGAAAATAAGAAAGGGAAATATTTTTAAATAACAAGGCAATATATACAAAGTGGCAACACATGTCAAGATCAGATTAAAAGTTGAAAACAAAAATTTTTCCATAATAAATTTTATGTATAGCTGATTCCCATAATCACTGAATTTTAACCCAGTAATTGATACAATTAACTGGCAGATATTAACACTTGCATATTATACCATCGATTGTAAAAGTAGCAGGTGTGATGGCGACCATATTTAAAAAATACAGAAAAATAATGTGCAATAAAAATCCTATGTAATTTCAAATAATTCTGAATATTGTAAAACATATCACACAGTTGCCCATCTTTTGGGCTTTACAAAATTTTTTAAAAATAACTGCTATGCTAAGCTAAGATTTCATTTCTTCTGGGAACTACTGCATTTATATTTTTCTTTGCTAACAAATGAAAATTCAGTTTGAACAGCAAGATGTTTTTGATGTAGACAATGGCTAAAACACTATTGAAAATTTGCCATCAAATGAAAGTGCAGATATGAGTGTGCTTTTATGTCATGCTTATCTATAAATAATGCTAAATCACGCTGTTCAACATGATAACACATAAGTTCTGATATTTTTCTCATTTTGCTTGAATACAGACAAATTATTTCTCACAGTTCCAGCTGAAGGATTAAAAGTGATAGCCACAAAATTTAGTCATAAACATCTATATTTTGGCCCACCAATGGCCAAGTCACCGAACACTGATAGTTTAGTCTGGGATTTCAATACCGCCAAATGGCTGCCTACATGGGCATTTCGTGTTTCCCTTTGTGTAATGTGGATACAAGCAAGTTTCCTTAAAAAAATCCTCCACAGGGCTTCGTTCCCTTTGACAAAAACCACTGTGTAATGCCGTACAGGAAAACAACATTTTTTCTTCAGAATTTTAATCTGAATTTAACTACTAGTCAATTGGTCAGGTTAAGATGTTTAGATACAGCAAAACACATGAGAACTATTTACCTAAGCAGAAGGTTTCCTTTGCAGAAGATTTTCTGTCGGAAACTGGCCCATATGCATGTTGCATATGAGGAAAACAATAAAAACATCCATGCAGCATCTTCCTTGCTGGGATTTAAACTCGTCAAACTACAGTGCATATTGAATCACTTGGCCATTCATTGGCCATCAATTAGCCAGGCACAGCTAATCACTAGCTTGTCAAAATACAGGTACAACAATTATAAAATCATCTGTTATATTAACCACACTATATGAGAAATACTACCAATTTGCAACAAACAAAATATTTTTATTTTCTGCATTACTTTTTATCTACTTATACCCAGCACTAGTATATACTTTCCAAGTTTATAATTATTTTTATTTCAGGGACGAAAGCAGGCTAATTTTAATGTCACATTAATCACAAATACATCATAAAATACATAAATATAATTCTAATATTTCCACAAACAGCCTTTGTCAAAACATTTCTTCATTAGATGTTTAAGGTAATTTTTCTTCAGATACATTATTATGTTACCTGATGTACAAATTTAATTCATTTTGACTTTAGGCACTTGAATTTTCTGGTACACTACAGTCTTGTCATCATCTACTTTTTTAAATATACCAGCAAAATGAATTGAATTCTTTGTGGTGACAGAGGAAATGTCCACTCATTTGTATTTAAGCCTACAAAATCGTACTCCATAAAAGTTCTTTAACATGTCTGTAATACAAAGTATTTTCACGAACGAAAAAAATGTTTTTGGATTAGTTGAAAATTCATCATATCAGCACAGTAATATACACTAATCCAACAATTTAAGAGTGAAATCAACATCATGATAATGATTTAAATGTTTCCTTCTCAAATGACACAAGTAAAGCTCAATATAATAATGTTATTTATGCACAGTTACCATCAGAATTCACATCTGAAAGCTGAAGCAAAGCTTCAGCTGCTATATTTCTTTCTTCTTTCAATACTTTAATTTCACAAAATTCTCGTTTCTCCATCTCTTCAGATGCAAGCTTTCTGAAAGAGAAAGTTTAATGCTAAGGACACAATTAATAAAAATACAAAATTTAATCTTATCATACAAAACATCAAAACTGCACTTAAGTAATATATTAAATATATAATTTACTTAAAATATATTAACTTGCTGAAACTGCTTTTTTAAAATTCTGCAATTTCTTTTAAGAAATTTTATATCTAGAAGCAGATGACTACAGTCAATATTTCAAATTTTTAAAGAACATGCTACATGTATATAAAATGATAAGAATGAAAGACCTTTAGATTCAGGAATTATTCACTACGCACAGCACTAATTGAATATTAATGTACACAGATTAGAAAAAACATTATGACCATCCTGATAATATCATGCTGCTTCATCTTTGGCATACAATACGCATGTAACCTCTCATGGCATGGATTCAACTAGTTCTTGATAAATGTCCACAGAAATGTTGTACCAGATTTACAAGAAGTCCAGCAGTCCCCTTAAAATTTAATGCAGTTGATGAAGTCGAAATTGGCACACTGTGGAATTTCAGATACGTTCAACAGGAATTTTATACCTAACAAGTTAATAGGACAAGAGATTAACTGAAATGCATTTGCATGTTTCTTCGAAAAACTAGCAGTGTGAAATTTAGCCTTTTGCAAGCAGCACTGTTCTGCTGGAAGAGTCCATTTCTAGTGCAGACGATAGAACCCGTGAAAGAATGTAACTAGTCAGCAATGATGTTCACATAGTGTGCAGCTGTCATCATGGTGTGTTCTAACAATTACCAATGATAGAAAACAAGATTCCACCAACACTGACATATTGTGTATTTTAGAGAATCCTTACATTTTGACCCAAAATATTATCAGTTGATATTTATTGAATGGTTCTCCTTGGTTTCTGTTCTTTTTTCGCCAATGCCTCTTGACGAAAAAAATCGCCAAGTGGCATTGGTTGTACGTGAAATCTAGAAGCTCACTGCATGAAATAGATTTTTCGGTAATTCTAATATTGATAATGTTGGCAAAACTAGTGTTGGGGGAAAATATGCAAATATTGCCAAATGTGTTGTGATAAATTGAGATTTTGGCTACTTTTTTTGTAATAGTAACCCTTTCGTATGGACCGGAGATTTTCAGTTGCTGTGTTTGGTTACACATACATAATGTTTCATGAAAGTGGTGCTTGAAAGGTCATCTGAATGTTTGCTTAGTGTTATAAATGAGTATATTCTTCCGGAGATGACAATAATTTCAGACTACTGGAAGGTGTACAATTGCCTTTCAGATGAAGGCTTTGGACACCTAACCATAAATCATAATGTGCAATTTAAGGATCCGGATACAGGTCGCGGAGTGCAATTAAACGTGGTTTAGCCAGGAAGAAAACGAAGGATGGCTTGCACTATTATTTGGCCGAACATGTGTGGCACAAGAAGGAGCAAGGGAAAAAAATATATATATTTATGGCTTTCTTGGATGCTGTTATGCATGTTTATCTGCCATTAACAACAGATGAGCTGAAATCACCAAAAATTTAATTAAATTGCTTATGTGGAGGATGGAGGAGGCGTCAACGTATGCATGTGAAGAAAAGGTCTGTTAAAAATTGATGTTTTATTTATTTATTGGTGTTTCTGTGTTAATTTTTATTAAAAGATTTGTTGTTGAATGATTTTATGTTAGGAAATGTGTATTTTTGGTTACTTGCTCGTGTCTGTGTTTTAAGACAGATCTTAAATTGCAGACATTGTATTTGAGAAGGCAAAATACGCTTTTATTGATAATATTTCCAGAATGTTCAAAACATGAATTCCTTGGAAAACAACACAGAATTTTTTACTATAATTAAAAAAAGGGGGCTTTCATCTTAAATTTCATACAGTTTACTGAGACAGAACATGCTTCATATCCCCACAATATTTATCATCTGGTTGAAATGAAAGTTTTCTGCCAAAAAGCATCACCAACATAAAAAAAACTCCAAATTCAACACCAGCATCATCTATGAAGCTTTCTATTTCATACATAGTGTTTAGAGCAAGGGTTAGGAATTTCCCTCTAGGATGATTTCATACATTAGGAAAGTATGCAGTCAGCCTTTTATTTAACTATTAAGTATTTAATTTTAGTTTATAATATAAAAAACTACTTTTATTGAAGTTTTGATATTTATAAATGGGTTGGAATGCGCTTTAGCCCACTGCTTGGTGGCGATTGTTTTTGAATGGGCAATAAACGTGCCAACATGGGTAACTCCGTATATCCGTGCACGTTGTCTACATTGTGCAATTCGCTGAAGTTTTTTTTAAGTTTAAAAGGAATGCTGTGCACATGGCATTTTCTTGTAATTTATTTTCGTTATTTTAGCTTATTTTGTTCATTTGTGTACGTTGCCTACATTGTGCAATTCGCAGATGTTTTTTTTAAGTTAAAACGGAACGGTGTGTACATGGTATCGTTTGTAATTTTAATGCCCTTTTAAAAAAAATTCCTTCTTTCTTCGATGCCATTTTGGCTACGTTTTCGCGGAGCGTGTCGGGAAGGTTATGCAACGGCATAAAATGTGTAAGTATTACAACATAAAATGTAAATAATTAATTTAAACCTAACAAATATCTTAATGATCATAATGTTCGTTTTGCATATTATTTTATTATCTTTTTGTGAAAACAGTTTCCATACTAATTTATGCTTTAGAATTCTATGTTTTGTTTACAATAGGTTTTCGCGGAGCGTGTCAGGAAGGTTGCAATTGCAAAGACGTTTCGCAGAAATGCGCCGAATTGGCGATTTTCAAAACATCGCCAAGCAGTGGGCTAAAGGGCATTTTCACCTTATAAATGTTTTCTATACTCTTTGTATTTCATGTATAAAATACATTAAAAAGTAATCTAAATTTAAACAAACATAAATGCATTTTTCGAGTTTTGGAGAGGAGTGAGGAAGCTCACCTAGCAATGAGGAAAAGCGTGCATGGGATAAAAAAGGTTGAGAATTATGTGCAGAGGCAATGGGCAAATCTACAAACAGCAAAGCCTTTTCATTTTGCTTACATTGATAAAAATGTTTTTTTTTTAATTCTCCCGCCCCCCCCCCAAAATCCATTTTTCTGGAAGAATGAAGTTATTCATGTCTTTGTTCTTTGAAAATATTCAAATGACAAACTTAAAGCCTTTTTTAAAATTTAGGTGAAAATGCGCTTTAGCCCACTGCTTGGCGATGTTTTGAAAATCGCCAATTCGGCACGTTTCTGAGAAATGTCTTTGCAATTGCAACCTTCCCGACACGCTCCGCGAAAACCTATTGTAAACAAAACATAGAATTCTAAAGCATAAATTAGTATGGAAACTGTTTCCACAAAAAGATAATAAAATAATATGCAAAACGAACATTATGATCATTAAAATATTTGTCAGTTATGTTTAAATTAATTACATTTTATATTGTAATACTTACACATTTTATGCTGTTACATAACCTTCCCGACACGCTCCGCAAAAACGTAACCAAAATGGCATCGAAGAAAGAAGGAATTTTTTTTAAAAGGGCATTAAAATTACAAACGATACCATGTACACACCGTTCCGTTTTAACTTAAAAAAAACATCTGCGAATTGCACAATGTAGGCAATGTACACAAATGAACAAAATAAGCTAAAATAACGAAAATAAATTACAAGAAAATGCCATGTGCACAGCGTTCCTTTTAAACTTGAAAAAACTTCAGCGAATTGCACAATGTAGGCAACGTACACAAATGAACAAAATAAGCTAAAATAACGAAAATAAATTACAAGAAAATGCCATGTGCACAGCGTTCCTTTTAAAGTTAAAAAAAACTTCAGCGAATTGCACAATGTAGGCAACGTACACAAATCAACAAAATAAGGTTGGCGGATATACGGAGTTACGCATGTTGGCACGTTTATTGCTCATTCAAAAACAATCGCCGCCAAGCAGTGGGCTAAAACGCATTCCAACCAAAATTTACACTGGAAAACTTCCTTAATTTATGATTAATAAAGAAATTAATAACAGCATTTAAGTTTTTGATCTCTTGAATCTCAGGAATTCAAAATAAAGTTGGGGAAAGTGCAGAATCACCCACTGCTTGGCGCGTTTTTAAGATCGATATCCATGTACACATCGACCTATTTTTCACTTAAAAAAAAAAAAAATCCCAGAATTGCACAAACTCGGCACTGCGTAATCTCTTGACTTTGTCCACGTACACATCAATCTATTTTCACTTAAAATGTCAAAAGATACTGACAAAAATCCAGTTCTCTTCTTACTCTTGTAAAAAGCGCCAAAGAAGTGGGAGATTCTGCATTTTACCGCTAAAGTTTACCATAAACCAACTGGCAACTCGGCAACAATCCTGTATGATTCTTTTTCATTTCATCCTCATAAAACAACTGCTTTTTATTTTTACTAAAGATGAGTTAAAAAAATCAGTGATCAATTTACCATTCAGCAAAGCAAACAATAAAAATGAATATTTGTAGAAGATGGAATTGGTAAAACAGGTGATACCTTTTATCTTGCTCCATAATTTCTTTTTCACTGGTAAGCTCTTCATCATAATCAATGGAAGCAGATGGCAAAAATAAGCTGGGAACAGCAGTTCTTTTTAAACGTGGCCTTTCTGCTAGAATATCTGTAATAACAATCTTCTAATGAAGTCTTGCATTAAAATTAGATTTTCATAAAATCTTACTTATTTTCCTACTTGATATTTAATTTATATTGTCATCAAATATTGTACTATAATATATATTGTACTATAATTTTAAAATATACTTCCTGATTATCCCCCTCCAAAAAAAAGTAATGAAAAAGTATTTATGAGGCAGTGCAATATGTTGTCAAATTAGTTATGCGGCAATTCATGATATCCCCAAAAAGTATTTCTGTGACAGCTCATGTATGCATGTAGCACATGCTTCTTTAGTCCAGTGTGCATTGCTGATTACAAGCACCTGAGTTTTTTGGAAGCGTAATTTCTTTCAAGTGGAAACAGATAGCTATATACATGGGGAAAACAAGAACACAAAAAAAGATGGATTTCTTACAAAAGATGTTTTCTTTCCAATTTTATAGACTGATTGCTGTTGTATAGGATTCTTGGCATGCTGTCTGTCATTTTGAAAATGGCTGTTTCATGCATTAACTTTCCAAAAAATTGGTTGCCCATGAGTTTGGCTGGGGCAGATAATCAGAAAATATCAAAAGTTTATATCAAGAACAGATACATAATATTTATTTACAAACGTTTATGCCAGTTTCATGTTAAAAGAGCCACTGCACTTAGTTGCCAAAATTGACAAACTTAGATACCCAATATCATATAGGTTCATTTGAACATTGCCAAAGGCTTATGCAGCATTGTGTCAACAAAAAAGTACTCTAATGGTGAAATAACAAAATGTGTAAAATTAATATTTATAAATGAATTAAAAAATTATATATGCATGCACAACAAAAAAAGTTTTGATTTTACATGCCTCATTCAAAGCTATCTAATCTATATAATTTTGGCAACCAGTTATTTAATTTTGAATTTCAATAAATTTCATTTCATGTGAATAAAAATCATAAACGTTGCACTTCTAGTTATAATATTTTGTTATTACATAAGACTTTATTATCCACTCTATGTAATAAATATTTTAGGGGCATAATTTTTATCATTACACTAAATTGCAAAACATAAAATATAAGATGGGCGAGTTGGTATTTGTTAAAACTAGGCAAAAAGCAATTGAGTTTAGGATTATCCGAGTATCCCCCAAAACACAGATTCTTCTTCTTTGAGATCATAAACCTTTTTTGAATATTATATAATTTCCTTACAAAATAACGGCGCAAACGAGTGCTTTGCGGAAGAAAACTCTAGCTAATGACTTTTAACATTAATTATTCACCGTTCACTGCTTTGCAATTCTTTTTTGTTTGTTTGTTCTCCATTTCAAGCGGCTTTTCATTAAGCTATTGTAATTTAGAAATTAAAATTTCGAGTTGTACATATGTTAATTTTCCTTAAAATATTGCAAGACCTATTTATTCTAAGACAATAAAGGATTAATTTTAAACACACAGAATACAGTGCCCTCAACTAGGAATTCAACTTATAGTTTGGTCAAATTATAATTTAAATTCTACTTACAAGGTAAAACGTAATCCGTTTTCTGGAAATGTTTAGAACAAACGCACATTCTTTTGGTAATTTCTCTCCCAATCCGTAAAGCACAAATCCATTTCATTCTTCGCCAACGAGCAACATCATCATTACTTTTTGTTAATCTAGGGAATTTATGAAAACTTAATTCAGGATTCGTGGAGCCTTTAGATTTACACTGAGGAACGCAGCAGTAAGTATTGTCTTTTTTACCTTTGTAGATTTTTTTACTGTTATATATAATTTTAATCATATCGGACAATAAACACACACACAAAACTGCAGCCGGCGTTAATTCGCTCGCAAATTGCTTAACACATGCACTAGATCAAAACGTAAACAGTATGCCGCTGAACAACACGTTGCCAGTTTTATATAAAAAGTAAATTTTTCGGAAAAAATTTGGAAGTAAATTTGCGCCAAGAACTTAGTGGTTCTTTGCTTCCATTATTATGGATTGAGTTTTTTTAGTTTATATAAAAGTAAAATCGTAGACTGGTATATTTGTTTTAATGGATGTAAATTCCTTTTAGAATTTCATTTTACTGAACATATGAGCGTTCTGCAAACGATCATTAGTTTTTTTTTCGGATGAGAAATTTACATATGAGAAGAAGAACTCCATATGTAACAGTGAGCCTACAGCTCAACACGGGTAAGCTAATTATATGTTGTCAAACATGGAGGACGACGCTGAAGAAATGTGTAAACTTCGTAATATGAAAAACAAACAGTATCGTCATGCACGTGAATGTGAAGAAGATTCTGATTCAGAAAAAAGGAATGAAAATCCTTCCGTCGACAAACAGGATACAGACATGGCGTCTGTCATGGGATTCGCGAGTTTTGGAAAAAAAGCTCGAACATTTGACTTTGAAGCACTTTTTGAACAAACTAGAAGGGCTGCAAAAGAAAAATTTGAAAAGAAACATTTAACGGATGAAGAAAAATCTGTTAATGCGCATTGTGGTAAATCATTTTCAGATGGAAGTACTGCAAAAACTAGTACTAATATCTCATCTTCATCTGATGATGATTCTTCTGAATCCGATAGTGAATTAATTGGACCCCCGGTACCAAAGAGTATAGAGGAAGATTCAGCGAAGAGTAGAATATCCGCAGCCGAAGTTGATCAAGAGTTTGAAAGTGACGAGGAATCTTCGGTGGTGTTGAATGAGAGATATAAAACTATTCCTGCTAGCCATGAAGTACATTTGGAACATGGTGATAAAACTGTTTCAGCACTAAGCTTAGATCCCAATGGAGCTCGTTTAGTTACTGGGGGTTATGATTTTGATGTTAAATTTTGGGATTTTGCTGGAATGGATGTATCTTTGCAGTCATTTCGGAGCTTGAGACCTTGTGAATGTCATCAAATTAAAAACCTTGAATATAGTGTTACGGGAGATGCTATACTAGTGATTGCTGGAAATTCACAAGCAAAAATACTTGACAGAGACGGATTTGAACTTATGGAATGCCCTAAAGGTGATCAGTATATTTCTGATATGGCTAAAACAAAAGGACACTGTGCTATGTTAAATGATGGTTGTTGGCACCCTCGTACCAAAGAAGAATTTCTAACTTGCTCAAATGATGGAAGTGTACGGATTTGGTTGATGGATGAGAAAGCACAACAGCAGAATGTGATAAAGCCGAGACAACAAGGTGGTTTGCGTGCCTTGCCCATATCTTGTCGATACAGTCGAGATGGACTTCTTGTAGCAGCTGCTTGTCAAGATGGCTCTATTCAAATGTGGGACCACAGAAAGCATTTTGTAAATACTTGTCTTTTGGTTCGAAATGCTCACGACAGGGGTACCGACACATCATCTTTGGCATTTTCATACGATAACCATTATCTTGCTTCGAGAGGTTGTGATGATACGTTAAAATTATGGGATTTGAGAAATTTTAAACAGCCTATAAATGTGGCTAGAAATCTGTTTAATAGATATTCAGTGACTGATTGCAACTTTAGTCCCGATGACAGCTATGTTTTTACAGGTGTATCCTTGGAAAAACATGAAAAGGTTGGAAAATTAGTATTTTTTAATAAAAATACCTTTCAGATTGCATATGAACTAGATGTAGGGGATTCCGATGTAGTAAGAAGCTTGTGGCATCCAAAACTGAACCAAATTCTTGCAAGCACCAAAAAGGGAATTGTTAAAGTGTACTATAATCCAGAACTCAGTGAACGTGGTGCTAAACTGTGTGTTGTAAAAAGCAAGAGAAAAGTCAAAAATGCTGAAATGATATGTGAACAGCAAATCATAACTCCTCATGCTCTACCCATGTTCAGAGTTGATAGGCCAAGGAGTACTAAAAAACAAATGGAAAAGGACCGGAAAGATCCTGTTAAATCTCAGAGACCAGATCTTCCAGTTACAGGACCGGGTCAAGGTGGCCGTATAGCTTCAGCCGGCAATACATTATCTTCTTTCATTGTGCGAAATTTAGGGCTGAAAAAGAAGGTCGATGATACATTAGATCCTCGAGAGGCTATTTTAAAATATGCTAAAGAAGCAGAAGAGAATCCATATTGGGTAACACCAGCATATTCTAAAACTCAACCAAAACCTATTTTTGTTACAGATGAAAAAAGTGATGAACCACCGAAGAAACAAATGAAAATGTAAACTTAAAATGAGCCAAAATATTCATCATATTTTTCTGAAAAATATGTACAAGCATAGGTGACATATTCTAAAAATTAATCCAAAAATCATTTTTTTGTTAATTTTTATAAATAATAATTATTTCTGTTTACAATAAAAGTGTTATTTTATGAAAAAGATAAAGACCATTATTTTAACATGGCTTAGTGCTGGATATATGATTTCATATCGCATTTCTAATCATTGATATATTTTTATGATGTGCTATCATAGTTTCTTCATACTATAACAGAAAAGGTAGACAAATTTCTTATTTCTAGTAGTATCTCTGGATAAGATGTTCATTAGTGCACTATCAGATAACATTGGATAGTTAATTTAAAGTATGTTAAATTTATATTTTCATTATTGTTAATCAGCTTAAATTATTTAGAGACTATTTTTAAATAATTAACTTTTTTTAATACAATAGACTAATATCTAAACATATAGATCAAGGTTTTGACATCTTGGTAAGTTTGTCTATCAAAATCTTATTTGTGTACGGAAGGTGCTACTTAAATGTGATCACGTTTTCCACAGCTGTTTTGATAATATTAACAAAATTATAATATTAAACTATGAGAAAAAGTATCTTTTAAAACAGTAATGGAATTTAATATCAATAAGTACTTTCACAGCATTTTAATTTGGAAATCACATGTTCGTTTATGAACTCTTCGTAACACTTCTGGAAAAAAGATCAAATTGTGTTTAATTGGCCTCAAAAGTGATAGAGGTATATCTACAAGAAACTTTTTACCATAACTGCCTATCTTAAGCATTTTTTGCTGCTTATTTGCCTAATTTTAAAAGGTTGACTTAAATTGAAAGCAAGAGGTTTTTATAATTTATTTTGACTATATTCGTTGACTTTAAATGAATAAATTCATTCTATAATACTTTGTAAATATAGCCATAATAAGCAATGTATTTCCCATGTTTTTGTATACAGATAGGCAGGACTTGAACAACAATATCGGAATGATAACATTAAGCAACATGTACTGTATAATTTTTTAGTTTTAAGATAAACATCTGATGCAGTTTTTTAATTACAAGAATTAATATTTTATGCTGACAAGAAATTCAGAAACTCTCTCATTAGTACCAAATGTTTAAAATAATAACACTGAAGCTATGGAAACAGAAAAAAGGTCTAGTTTAAATAATTCTTATCAACTGACATGACAAGGTAAGATAAATAAGGTGCTTGCTTTTGAACTTGGAGGTGTGATCCCTCATTTTTCTTCTGCCTCTTCATTGAACTTCTATACCTGTTGTAATTTAACTGCTTAAATCACATGGAATAATTCTTCAACCAGTTACACAAATCATCAAAGATAATTTGTATCAGTAAAGTAATCATTCTTAACTTCTGATGCAAGTGAAATAAACGTAGATTCATGTTTATGGCAATTGAACTAAATAATGTAAAGATTTCCTCTCTTAATTAATTGGAGGGAAGTGGTATATAGAACAAATTTTGCATCTAAACACAGATTTGTTTGATGTGTAAAAAAGTTTGGTACTTACCATCTCAGTAGCATCTTATTGCAACCATCTAAGTAAAAGTGCCAAACTCTGGTAGCCATGCTCATTATAATCTTTTCAGTGAAGCAACCCTGCCATTTTCATATACATTCTATTTTGTTGGATTCTAAGTTCCAACAGTTTTCAGGTTGAAATGCGCTTTAGCCCACTGCTTGGCGGCGATTGTTTTTGAATGAGCAATAAACGCGCCAACATGCATAACTCCGTATATCCGCCAACCTTATTTTGTTGATTTGTGTACGTTGCCTACATTGTGCAATTCGCTGAAGTTTAAAAGGAACGCTGTGCACATGACATTTTCTTGTAATTTATTTTCGTTATTTTAGCTTATTTTGTTCATTTGTGTATGTTGCCTACATTGTGCAATTCGCAGATGTTTTTTTAAAGTTAAAACGGAACGGTGTGTACATGGTATCGTTTGTAATTTTAATGCCCTTTTAAAAAAAATCCTTGTTTCTTCGATGCCATTTTGGCTACGTTTTTGCGGAGCGTGTCGGGAAGGTTATGTAACGGCATAAAATGTGTAAGTATTACAACATAAAATGTAAATAATTAATTTAAACCTAACTGACAAATATTTTAATGATCATAATGTTCGTTTTGCATATTATTTTATTATCTTTTTATGGCAACAGTTTCCATACTAATTTATGCTTTAGAATTCTATGTTTTGTTTACAATAGGTTTTCGCGGAGCGTGTCGGAAGGTTTCAATTGCAAAGACGTTTCACAGAAACGCGCCAAATTGGCGATTTTCAAAACATCGCCAAGCAGTGGGCTAAAGCGCATTTTCACCCAGTTTTCATACACAAATTGTGATATTTTTTGCCTTACACTAAGTTTTAAAATATGAGCTTGTGGAATTCACCAGCAATGGAAGAAACTATGGTAAAATTTTGAGACTAATACAGAATTTTGCTGAAAATATTCAGAAAGGAACAAAGAGTAAATGCATTTTCCAGATAGCCACTGTTGCCGAAGATTGCACAGAGCCAAATCTCTGCAATTCTGTGATGTTTCTTAACTGAAAACAGATCGCTGTGTACTTCGTGGGAAAAAAAAAAAAAAAAAAAAAAAAAAAAAAGATTTGAAGCAGAATGTGTTGTATTTTTTTAATGTGTAACATAATCCTTATTTAATAATACAAATTTATATTTTAAATTGCTAAAGTAGTTTTCTTTTCCTATGTTGATATTATTTATCGAACTTATAAATATCGATAGTTTGGGAATGTTTCTAAAAAAGAAGGTGCAAAAACCACCAGCTTTCGCATTGTAAGTAACTTACATTTTCATCTGTAAAAAATTGCCAAGATGGTTATGATAGTATGCAAGTACCAACATTTTTTCTCTGCTAAACGATAGCTAATACAAGCATTTTTTGTAACATCTGTAAACAATGGTTATTGCTGTATCATCCTATGTGAATGGATCAATATCTTGGTCTATCAGAAAATATTTGTTTTCCATTTTATCTTATTTAAGCAAACAGAAGTTTCTTCCAAAACGTTTACATAAATTTCACCATCTTATATTTTGGCAGCTCCAATGCAAAATAGGTCATCAAGTTCATAGCATAATTGTATTCTATTACTGAATTGTGCACATAGTGAAACGTCTTACAAAGATTACTTCTAAATGTAAACAATATTTCTAAAAATATTAACAAAGATTAGTACGAATAATTGCATTGTTCTGTGAGATCACTACTCACCAATTTTAATATTTATCCACATCCATAAAAGCTACTTAATTTTGATGTCAAAATAAAATATTTCTGATTACTATGTGTAATAAGGAATGTACCTTCATTTGGAACCTATTTTTTTAAAAAAAATAAATTGGAAATTTCTGATTATCCATCTAACTCTTAAAAGAGTTCACCAGGATACAACTGTGTTGCTAAAGTAAGTAACCCATGACATTACCAAAATGTATTTACATCGCATCCCATGTATGTACATGTGCGGAGCAGACAAGTGATGGTCGTTAGTTTTGTTGTATTAATGACAAAACTAATGACCATCACTTATTTGCTATTAGTGTTTCTTTTGTTGCTTTTTTCTCTCCTTATAAGGAATCATAATGGAACTGTGAAGTTTTCTGGCTGATAAAAAGAGAGTTGCATTTCTTCAAAAATACGGTATTTTGACTAACAGTCGAGAATGCAAAAATATGCATTCTATGAAGTTTACTTCGTAAACAATTTAATTTTATGAATCAAATATTTGTAACTAAAAACAGATCAACAGGGCTTGCAATTCTCTCTCTCTCTCTCTCTTTTTTTTTTAAGTGAAAACAGATTGTGTATGCATGCAGAGAACAACAGTGTGCACAGTGCTAAGTTGTTCCATGATGCCGAATTTTTGCTAGTTTGTCATGTTTTTTTAGAAGCTAAATCAGGTTGCTATGTACATAGGAAGAAGAGCAGGGTAAAAAAAAAAAGAATGCTTAATTGTGGATGTTTTTCGAATTTTGTGAATTGGTTGCTCTTTTATACAATTCTTTGTGAATTAGTGCACCTCGTTGTTGCCACCAGGCTGGCTTTTAGATTCATGGTCCGATTTTCGAAGAAATTATGATGGGGGAAAAAAAACTGAAAGGTTTCAGAATTTAAATTATGTCCAAAGAGGCATTTTTTAAACATTTAGTATGTTACCTTTACTTATTAAATATCTTGTTCTTCGCACTTAAACCATAAAATTCAGTTTAACCCTCTCAGCGTTATGGCCAGATTATTCCGTATAGAAGGCTGCCTTCTATTCATTACACATGAAAATTTCTGCATCTTTTAATGTATCTTATTTCGGTTTGGATGTATATTGGAAGAAAGGAAATCAAGGTACAAAATGAGAGAGCCATTTTTTAATTAAAATAAAAAAAATACCACTTATTCATGACATTTTGAGGAACTTCGAAATTTCAGGGCTAAACCCGTAATGCTCGGAGGGTGGTTTAAGAGCAATATCACAAAATAATTTTTAAATGAGCATATCTTTAGAATTTCTGATACACAGTCTCACGTGCTGGTGATAAAAATGTTGCCATTGCTGGCTTTGAAATCTTTGAGTTTATTAATCAAAAATTCGTTAAAGTTTTACAAAATATGAAATCGATAATAAAACAAATTTCAAATTTGGACTTGCAGATGCCCATATTCGGGTAGAACCGTTCAATATTCAAAATTAGATGGCTTTAGGTACCGTTGTTTTATCACAATGCGAAAAATATATATACATTTATGTAGATTCTTCATTATTTAATTTCTTTAAATATAATAGAGGGCAATAATATTTGGTGGCAACAATTTGAAAAGTGAAACAACATTTAGTAAATGAATGCAAAATGAAATTAATAGTCCTTCTGGGAAAATTGCTCCTTTGAACTAATAAAATAAATTTGCTAATATTTTATTTTAATAGATAATGAATATAATTTAACCTGCATGTGAACTTATTCCAAGGTCAGGAGAGCAGAAATTGTAGTTTTGAATTTGTAATATGCAGATATTTATTGTAAAGGGAATGTGACACTTTCAGTTTATAAGCTTTTCATTTCTGTTTGAATTATTAATGATAAATCAACATATTCTAAATATGTCCATAGATTATTTTATATACAATAAAATGTAAAAAACATGTAATGAAAGTAAACAATTAAAGAGGTAAAATTCTTGATTTTTGTCGTGTTGCTGTTTAAATCTTTTGTTTAACTGAGACAGTTATAGATCTTTACTGTTTAATTTTTTAATGAAGCAAAAGCAGTTTGTTTTTAAAATAAATACGAAATATAAATTTTATCCTTATTTCAGTGCAGTCTAATTTATCTTGCAGAGATTTGTTGGACAGTGCATTTTAAATGATTAATCACATTCACGAATTGCTTAAACTTTTTCACTATCATTAATAAAAGATTATAATTTTAAGGTATGTGATTATCTGTAATAGTAAGATTCTCAGGAACTTGTCCATTTCCCATTTCTTCTGTAATTAGTATTTCAGGTTTTAACATTCATCTTTTTCTGTTATTGCTGCATATACATATGGCTTAATATTTTATTCCCATTGCTCATTATTACATCTTGTATTTTTTAATTTTTATGTGTGTACAGTGGTTAAATTGTGCCAGAGCCTGGCTCAAGTGTTAAGTATTCCTCAGATTTTCTGTGTGCCTTAAGTGCATTTTGCTCTGAACATGAACTTTTGTTTCTAAAACAGAACTAATTTCAGCAGAATATTCAATATTCTCTGACTGATAACACAAGGCAAAGTATTATGTCACCAAAGAAGGCAACCCAGAATTTTACGAAAATTTATTTATCTAGCAATCCACCAGTAGTTGTGTGTGCCTTTTAAAACCACATGATCCTGTTTAAAAGCATTTTTAGTGATAATTAATAGCTTTTCCAAATTTGTGCAGTTTTCTGATTTTTTTAGTGATAATAACTTTCCTAAGTAAGTGAAATGCTCCAGGTTTTTACTTATTTATTTTTTGAGTTAAAATTTTTGAAGTGCACATGGAAAGAAGTGGCAAGTTGCTTCGCAATGCCAAGAATTCTGCACTTCTCTCTCTGCCCCCTTTATTTTGAGTTAGAATTATTGTTGCACAGATGGGCAGAAGACTAGGAAAAAGAAAGTTAATTTTTTGTATTATGTTTAATTTATATAATTTTTAAATGTATGGCTATGGATGACCGTTTTATGTAACTTTCAGTGTGGTGCAATTTTTTAAAATGGCTACTGTTTTTAACTTGAAAAGTTTCTAAAAAATTAGTCACCAACTATTGCTGACTTTGGAGGAGGGTGGAACAGATATTCAGAGAGTACTGAGAATTCGTTTGATCTCACATTTCATTTTAGCAATAAGTGAGACTTAGAGATCGATATTAACTTCTTGAAGGTGCACTTCCTTGGGAAACAAATACATGGATGGAAATTGAGACATATGAGGAAAGAAAAGGCCTACCCATAATTAGAAACCTTAGCCTTCACAAAGTAGAATAATTTTACAAGAGGTCGTTCGGCTACCGGTAAATTTCTCATGGTTACCCTTGTCATTCCATCATATCCACTGATTTGATATCTCCAATTTATTGCAGGATGAAGAAAGATAGACCATGATTTGTGTCGGTGTTTGTTGTACATCAAGTAATTATAGGCTTGCCGCAGTTAAACGCTAAGATAAATGGAAAACCACATCTAATACTACTGACTGTCCACAGAAAACAACACATACAGACTTTTGAACCGATGTCACAAAGTGTGGAAGATGAAAATGGTCATTTATATAGAATGTTTGTGCTGAGCTTACAGATGAGGCTTCAAATTCATAGGAATTTTTTCCCATTTATACGTTCAAGTGTCAGCAGGGCATTGTGTTTGATTCTTCAGTTCTTTCTACTGTCTTAGCAATGGCTTAACGATGTTACTTTTTTTCATTGATGTGCTGGAAAAAAATAATTTATAGTCTACCATTCCTTTAAATACAGTAAAAGCTCTACTGCCTTGAAAGCTCTGGAAATGCTGTATTCCAGATACAAGAAAATTCTAGATAGTTTAGCATATAAAACAGGCATGAAAGTTTTCCGTGTTTTCGAGGAATTCCGCTTTTTTTAACGTCACCCGGGCTGTTTCTGAGATCGATGCAGAACCGTTGAGAATCACGACCGGCAAATGTGTGTGTGGGGTATATATACATATATATATTTTATCTCTAAAACTTGTCATTGCCTGAAAATAGGGAGTAATATAGAACATAATATATATGTATATTAGTGTGTTGTGTACAGTGTTCATGTATCAACTGTTATATTAAGTTACATAAAGAGCATTTTAAGGAAGGTTAATTCATTACAATCTCTTGGTGATTTACTTTTTTTTAACAAGTGGTAGATAAAATTAATAGCAAAATAGTAAGTACAAGTATTATTTTAGTTTAATTATATGCATATGCTTAATACTTTTTATATTAAAAGGTTGATATTTTAATAAAATGTGTTTTTTTTAGCTCGTGCGTGCGCATTTAGTTTTTGTGTAATTTTGTGTCCACGCGTTGTTCAGCTTTTTTTGCCAACTTGCACTTTCATGCCTGATAAAATGTGCAGGTCACTGTACAAAAGCCAAATGAATGATAGAAAAAAATTCTATTGTAAAATTATAAAAATAATCATTCTTTTTGTTATCAACTTGAATATTAAAAGCCTACACATAAATTATGTGAGCATTCCAGACATAAATGCCTAAGTAAAACATTATATATGACAATGAAATTTCACTGTTCTTAAAAATTAGTGGAGATATCGTCCAACTTACGCCAGTCATTCCGGCAGAAGTTTGAAAGACCAGGTCACTCTTTACATAGTTAATCGATATATATAAGTTATGGACATATCATAAAAAACATGAATTTTTCATGTTGTATAGCCAGTGTTTATCCATTTTCTTGAACCCAGGATCACATAAATTTGAAAATACTCAACTGCATGCTGTTCCTTTGAAGACAAGTCCCAAATTTTAATAATTTTTTTCAAAATTAACGTATTGAGAATTAATTGGGTTTACCAAAAGCCTAAGCATTATATAATACTTATCCATGGCATATCAAATAAGATTTTAAGCATTATTTATGTAAACATTTCCAACGATATGCCAAATCTTTTATTTTTCAGCCTCCCCCCCCCCACTCTAGAATTTAATATTTCTTAGTATTAGAATACTACAAAATAATTTGATATTTCCCCCTGTAGTTAAATTAAAATGGAACATTTCTTTAAATTTAATGAAAAATATATGTAGGATTGCTTAACACATTGACTGCTTTGGGGGCAAAAATGGTCTACAGTGCCTCAGGGGGTCACCAGTGTCCCCCCACCATGAAAAATGCATTAAACACGATTATATAACTTACCTTATCTTCTGCAGATAATATTTCAGCATCATATGCATCCCATAATAAAGAGTTCGTGTTGGCGATATGGGCAAACCACATAAAATGTATGCGGCAGTCAAAGTGTTAAATAAATTAACTGAATACTTCCTCGGTAAATAAATTATTTTGTAATATTAATTTATATGTTTTATTTTGGAATCATTTTGTAAAGAAGTGCATTATTTACAAAATGCAGTAATTGCAATAATGTTCTTTTATTTAAACTTGAAGAATCAATTTTTGAATTTTAGAATATATGATTTTATATTCTGACAAATTTTTTATATTTATCTATTTATTAAATAATGATTTTACATTTATACCATAACAAAGAAAAGCAACTGCTCTGACTGGAAAGCCTATCTCTAAAGATTTTTTGAAAATTCAGGTGATATTTTAACAGTTTTGAGATACAAGGCAGGTAACCTACCTCAGCAGTTTTTGATCAGACATTTGAATTGGAATAGTGATAATGTAAAGTGATGCTAAGATAAATAAATCTGAAGATTCAGATCAGATTTTTAACTGTCCAAAAGCCCTGCACTTGTACTCACTCTTTTAACTACCTTTTCTTTTACTTTCCCATTCTTCCATGTAATGCAAAATAAAAGATTTGCTTTCTTTCTTCAAAAGTTATGACACTTCAACTAAACTCAGAACCCTGATGACTGATTTGGAACTTTGTTTTCCCTCTAGGGTTAGCTGATGTGGCATCTGTTTGCTTGAAAAGTAATTTAGTGAAAAGAGTCAGGTTCAAAACTAATAGACCTTTCATGCTAAAAGTATTTATGCCATATTAATTTAAGTAACAATAATTTAGGATTCAACTGAGTTTTGTAAAGGTGTGATGAAAATGTTGCAATGCTAGAATAAATCGAATTGATTAAAGCATGTTAAAAAAAAAAGAGAGATGAACATGCTACTAATTAGAAATAAGAGGTGTATGTGACATTTTCTGAAGGAAAATACAGGGTGTTTATAAAGTCCCAGGCCCATTTTGATGTTTAATAACTCATAAATTAATAAAGATATAAGATAGATTAAAATTAATAACATAAATGGTTAGATAGACTCAAAAAGTTTCATGACCCTTGTCAATGAACTTCCATGTGTGCCCATTTCGTCGCACGGAGAATATCAAGTCGATATTCAATTTCACACCAGGTACCGGCAAGCATGTCAGCATCTACAGAGGCTATAACGGTTGTAATTCTGGCGTTTAGGTCATCAATGTTCGACACTCTCCTCCTGTAAACGTTGTCCTTTACAAATCCCCAAAGGAAAATGTCCAGCAGCGTTACATCAGGTGATCTGGGTGGCCAAGAAATTGGACCTCCTCGCCCAATCCATCCTCTTGTAAAATGGCCATTCAAAGAACTACGAACAATGGAACCCCAATTAGGTGGTGCACCATCTTGTTGCAAAAAGACACGTGGCCGAAGCTCTTCTAGTTGTGGAAATATGAAGTTTTCCAACCACATCACTGTGCTGACTAATGTGAATATGGTTATCAATGTAGTCCTTGTTAAAAGAAAAATTTACAAAAAATATGGCATGTTACCAGTAAGCATGTCATTGTAATATTTGGTTAAGTGGCCTGCAACACTCACAATTGCAGGGCTCCCAGAAGATTTTTTTTTTGTTTGTACCTTTACTGAAAATCTGTGCAATACCTATCTCAAATTACATTGTGAATTTGTAAAAGAAAGAAAATGTAAATGACAATGAATTAGGACCACTTGTATAACAAACATAAATGAAAAATATAAAACTAAGTATAATTTCTCACTGAGATAGTATTTCTGTACTTTTAATTCTCAAAATCAAAATTATTATCAAAAAGCTATGATATGCTTTTCCAAGCTAATCTAGAAGGGGAGGGGAGAAGTACTTAATTAAGAATAAATAAAGTTTATTTCAGGCCAGAACAAAGGTCCTAATTTTCATTGACTTAAAAGTACATAGAAAAGGGAAATGTAAATTCTGACTTCCAGTTTATTTAGGAGAAAAAAAATTAGATTCTTCCTGAAACCATGGAAGTATGGAAGCTCTAAGCCTAACTACTCACATGCATGTAGATAGATCGTGAGAATTTGCTGCCTTTACAGCACCTCCCCAGAATAATAAGTTTTTAGGGAAAATAGGGGGGGTAGGCAAAGTACTTCAAAACAGTTCAGCTCAATCAAGCAGAACACTTGTTATGATCACCTGCATATAACAATACAATGTCCCAGAGTTCTTCTGCTTAACAACTTTGAGGCAAGAATTTAAAAATAAATGTTTCTAACACCAGCTAACTTTAAATTTTAACCAGCCTTGACATAAAAATTAAGAATTTAAAAAATTTGTTTTGTCTCATGTTACTTAATATTTATATATTTCTAAATTCAGCTTGTGTACAGAGTACTTTTGAAATTCTAGACAATACACATTTTACAATAAGTGCTATTTTCTTAATATTACAATAATTTTTAACCATTTAACACTATACTTACACATTCACTTATCATATTAAACCTTTTACTCAGCACAATAACAGTGCTTAAGAGTTCATTAAAGTAATTAAATCTGTTAACTTCTCTAGAATAACGCATTAATCGTGTTCCACTAACACTATGCAGCTAAGTGCATTCACATTTTTATTTGCGATTCCTGGTCTAAATTCGATCTCGTAGTCAAATTGTTGAACATATCCAGACCACCCTAGCCCCTGAATGAGATTTAGCCATGTAAGAAGTCAGTGATCCATTTGTATTACAAAAGTGGGACCATCGAGGTAAAACCTTTTATCTTTCCTTTTTAATGTTATGGCTGCACATTCTCGATATATGTGTTACTGGCAAAATTTGAAATTCAGTTTTACTTGGATATAAGGAAGTTTGAAATATAAATAATGCCTAAAACTAGACAGCAATGTATGAAAAGATTCATTTTCACACATTTCCTAGGCATCCTATGAAATACATTTCCCATTCGTTTCGAATATCATGGAATCAATAGAAAAAAAGTGAAACTAATCAGATTATGCAAGAAAACGAGGCTATTTCAAAAACCATGGATGAGATTATAGTCGACAGTGGATTAAAACAACATGAAGAAGACATGCTGACTGAAGACATTTCCGTGTCTGATACCTGTTGTGTGTGTTTAAGGGAAATGAGTGATGCACTTGCATGCAGAAAGTATCGTCAAAAAATTCATACCTTCTGTGACCATGTTAGTAAAGACGATGAAATGGATATTTTGTCATCCTTTGCTTCAAAATCGATAATTATATTGAAGGTGAAATAAATTCTAAAATCAATCTGGAAATACAAGCCAAAAAATGAAAATGAATTCGGCAAAAAAATTTCTCGCTGCTTCTTTGGGAACTACTGTGCGAGTTCCTATTCCTGACATCGACGAGGGTCATTCGCATAGTATATTGGCAGTTGTAAAGAATGTGATAGAGGATGGTTTCTACAGACTTGGAACTTCTGAGGGAATTTTAAAACAAGTATATGCAATATCACAACTCACTTTATGTCCTAAGAACTTGTTTAGAATTGAAGATATTTCTGACCACGAAATTCCTCTCTGATCAGTCCAGTGAAAGCGACCGAGGATTCGTCAACTTTACATGTCAAACAAAGTGCCAAAATATGAAATGTCTTTGCATGAAATATGTAATTCAAAATGTCTTTCAAGCCTAGCATGTTGCAATTAGTAGGTTAATTTGAATTTATTATTTTTTATATGAAAATTTTGTTTCCCTTAATAAGAAAGGCATAAATTTTGTTTTTTATAACTTTCATTTTTCTTAATATATTTTGAATAAATGTTTTTTAATGGCACTCTGATTATTTTTTTGGAATAACATTTGTATTTTTGAGGAATGCCCATCATTTATGTGGCCTTATCAGGACCTTTTTTCATACTTTGCCTCAATAGCATTTGCCATTCTATAGAATGCCTAGGGAAAGTATGCAATGATTCTCATATTTCATACTTCACTTAAAAACATCCTCCATTATATACAATACCTAGGCATTCTGTAGAATGGTGGCATTTCATACTTTGCTGGTAACGTATGTATAGCTTATGTTGTGGCTGCATGCCTTTCTTCAGTCATGTTGTACTTTCTCTCTGTGGGACTGAATTTCTTATTAAGATAGAGCACAGGGTGCTTGCTTTTCATTACTGGTATGTTAAGATAGGGGAGCCCCTAAAGCCACGTCCGATGCATCACACATTCATTCTTAAAATCAAGTGCTGAAGCGCTAGTTGACTCATTAATTTCATTTTTACTTCTGTGAATACTCTTACAGATTTCATCCCAGAAAATCACTCCTTTCTTAGTTTTTTCCCAAATGGAGTTTAACGTTTCAGATGCATACTAAATGGATTTTAAATCTTCTGACGAATACTTAATCAGTGCTCTCTCCGAACCTGTCGTTTCAATAGTGACAAACTCTTTTCTTTCTCAGTTCATTAATTCCTTCCTTTCCCTTTTGTGTTCAAAAGCAAGTTCACCCTCCACCTTCTGAGAATCAAGCTCATTGATTTAGCCTCTCATCTTTTCTTGATTCTGGGTTGGAGAAAATCCTTCCTTCTCAGGAATAGAATAATGGTCTTTGCTCTCTGGGAGACAACTTCACTATTTTTGAAGGAATTTATGAGCTCAAAGGTTCTTTTTCCTAGAATGCAGCATCCCAGATCAAGGAACTGCCTTACTACATTGGGCTTCATAAGGACATACCCAAAGCAACTTCAATCTTTACTTTAGTATAGGCACTTAAGCTTGTGATGCAATGGCTGCCAGATCCACACTACTTCACCAGCTAACGTTTTGTTGGGCACATAGAATCTCATTATCACATTGATAGAAACATCAGAATCATGTAGAACTAACGACACTTTTCCATTCAATAATCGCTTACTTATATACCATTCTAAGCATTTTGCTGCACTGCCATGCAAAATTATTTGTGTCAATTTCTGTTCCTGCTTTTTTTCCCCTCCATTGTGGACATGCAAAATTATGTATGTCAATTTCTGTTCCTCTTTTTTCCCCCTCCATTGTGGACATGAGAATTGCAAATGTGAAGACAAACCATGCTCAAAACATCAGAGCAGTTTCTACCTTTTATTTCTTCACCATGGACATGAGAATTGCAAATGTGAAAAATATCCACACTCAAAACATTGGAGTGGTGTCTGCTCTTGAAATTCCTTCACCCTGTCCTGATCATTTACATTAAGAGGGTTATTTGATAATTTCTTAGGATCACTGGTTTTCTCTTTTCTTCTCCCTCTTTCTAGGTTCACTGGGTCTTATACCATGAAATTTTCTCTTAATAGTGAATATATTTTTCTTGAAATCCTGCCTCATAGTTTTGAAGTTATGTAGCTTCTCCATTAATATGAACCGTGATTTAATTTTACCCCACTCCTCTACATAGTTTTCTTTAACTTTGGCATTTGTGGCCTTTTCATCTTCTTTGCAACCATTAGTCTTTCAGCTCAGAAAAAGTATTGTTGCGTTTATACGGGTTCGTGGATTTGAGAGTATCCGATGAAAACACGATGCAGAACAATAAAAAGCACAATTTATTTACAGGAATCACTATTTACAGCACAGTTCCAAAATCATCTTTAAAAGCGTCGAAAATCTACAATAAATACGCTGAAGCAATCAGCAACACAGCTTCAGGCTGTAACTGTACAGGTAGCTTCACGGCAACACTAAACTTATAATAAAACACCGTGGAACAATCACCAATCCACTTTCAAGCTATACTGTAAAGATAGCTTCACGGCAAAGCACTATCTCGATTGCTTTCCGTTCACAGAACTCTCGCGTAGCAGCTATTCTCACAACTAATCACACTGCTCGCAACTTGCAACAACTAACTCAACTAACTTCGCAACTCAACTAGCTGGCTCTCAGAAACGCAAGGGTTTATATAGCTTTTCTTTAAGTTCGACACGTTTCGAGAAATATCTCGACAGGAAGTTATTCTAGAAGCTTCCCGATTGGACCATGGGATATCGCCAATTTGGTCGCCAAATGGGCGATAAAGTCGCCAATCTGGCAACCCTACCATACACTATTTTATGGCAACCCTAGTGCTATGCCGGAAAGCTTACATACAGGCGCAACCGCCGAATTTTTCGCAACACTGCCCCCTCCCAAGGACTGCACGTCCCGGGCAGTACAATCCCTGGTGAGGAGCCAAAAAGAAATAATCGAAAAAGCTACAAAACAAATAAATTACAATAATAACAAAATTTGCAAATATTTACAGTATTTACAAATAACAAAAACATTCACACTAATTACAAAGGTCTATATACAAGCAACTATGCATAAGTCATACAATTAAACATAAAAACATTACGAAATACAGGGTACCCATAACAAAAATAACTGTCACTAATTACTATGGCCATAGTATGGAGCTAACCTATCATAATGTACAATCTTAGGTTTGGAATTGGGAGACTTACGGATCCGTATTACGGCGTCATTCAGTCTGTTGAGGACTGTATAGGGACCTTCCCAATGCGATTGCAGTTTGGGAGAAATGCCCTTACGACGGCTCGGATTCCACAGCCAAACCTTGTCGTTTTCCTGGAACTTATGTTCGGTCGCTCTTGTGTCGTACCTCTTCTTCATCCTGTCCGTCGAGATGTTAATTCGCTCTCGAGCAAACCTGTGCATCGTTTCCAACCGGGCTTGGAGATCTTGAACGTACTCCTCAGGAGAGGACTGTAGATCCGGAGGACGGCCGAAAAGCAGGTCACTCGGAAGACGGAGATCACGACCGAAGAGCATTTGAGAAGGGGAATAGCCGGTACTCTCGTGGACGGCACTACGGTAAGCAAGCAGGAACAGGGGCAGCTTACGATCCCAGTCTTCTTGGTTCTTGGAAACCATAAGCGATAGGTGGTTCAAGATTGTGCGGTTAAATCTCTCCACCATGCCGTCAGACTGCGGATGTAACGGGGTGGTCTGTGTTTTCTTTATTTCCAATAAGTCGCACAGTCCTTTGAACACAGCCGAAGTGAAGTTCCTGCCTTGGTCGGTATGAATCTGGAGGGGAGTTCCAAATCTAGATACCCAGTTCTGCAACAGGACTTCAGCCGTAGTGACAGCCTCTTGGTCTGGAATTGGATATGCTTCAGGCCACTTCGTAAAATAATCCATGACAACTAGAATGTATCTGTTGCCATCTTTAGTCCATGGCAGAGGTCCCAGTATATCAAGGGCAATTCGCTCGAAAGGCGCTCCAACGTTGTATCGCTGCATTCTTCCGCGACAGCGTTCCTTTGGTCCTTTCTTGGCTGCACAGGCATCGCAAGACCGGCACCATTTCTCAACGTCGTTTCTTGCGGAACTCCAAAAGAAGCGCTCTCGAACTTTGTTTAATGTCTTCATATAGCCGAAATGCCCTCCTGTTGGGCTGCTGTGTATTTCTTTCAGGACATCAGGTATTCGGTTTTGAGGAAGCAGCAGCTGCCATCTTTTATTAGTTCCATCGTCGCTTTCCCACAGTCGATATAAGACTCCATTTCGAAGGTGAAGTGAGTCCCAGAGAGCCCAGTACCTTTTAGTCATAGGACTGAAGATGGAAACGTCCTGCCACTTGGGTTTCGTAGCCGATGATTCCTTCAGCTCTATTATTGGCTTAATGTTAGGATCCGCCAACTGGTCTTCTCTAACTTTTTCATGACTCCACGGATCTGGCTCCGATGCTGTTGAAGATGTTACTTGTCGGATGCTAGGATTCGCCAAACCATACTTAGCTTGTGCTCTTGAACAATACCCGCAATGCGCAGGACAAGGCTTCCTAGATAAAGCATCCGCATTTCCATGGGAGGAGCCTTTACGATGTTTTATTTCAAAGTCATATTCCTGGAGTCTTTGAATCCATCTGGCTATCTGTCCTTCAGGATTTTTGAAATTCAATAGCCAAGTTAGGGAAGCATGATCGGTGCGGAGCAAGAATTTTCTGCCATAGAGATAATGATGGAAATGCTCTATGGCTTTTACGATAGCGAGCAATTCTTTCCGAGTGACGCAATAATTCCTTTCCGGTTTTGACAAGCACTTACTCCAATAGGCTATCACTCGCTCTTCACCGTCAATCATCTGGGAAAGGACAGCTCCAACACTTTCGTTGCTTGCATCCGTATCAAGTATGAATTGTTTGTCGATCTGGGGATATGCGAGCACAGGCGTAGATGTTAATGCCGCCTTCAGCTCATTAAAAGATTTTTCGCATTCCTCAGTCCACACGAATTTCTGTTTATTTTCCGTTAATCTATGCAGAGGTCTTGCGATGTTGGAGAACCCCTTTACAAATCTTCTGTAATAAGTGCAGAGTCCCAGGAAGCTCCGAAGTTGATGAACATCCACAGGGCGTTCCCAGTCCCTGACTGCCAAAACTTTCTCTGGATCCGTACGGACACCTTCGGCGGAGATGATGTGACCCAGATAGGTGACTTCGCTGCGGAACAGCTTGCATTTAGAAGGACTTAGTTTGAGGTTGGCATCTTTCAATTTTTGGAACACCTTCCTGATGTTTTCTAGATGTTCCTCGAACGTACGGCCCACTATAATGATGTCGTCAAGGTAAACCAGACAGGACTCGTAAGATAGGCCACGAAGCACTGTTTCCATCAAGCGTTCAAATGTTGCAGTTGCTCTTGAAGCTTTTCTTGTCCGGCTTTCAGAGCTGCTAACGTGTCCATCAAAGCATTCATTTCCTCCGCCATTGCTTTCTCCTGTAGACGGGTGACGGGCATTCACTCTCAAACCCCACTCCTGACACCAGTTGTTGCGTTTATACGGGTTCGTGGATTTGAGAGTATCCGATGAAAACACGATGCAGAACAATAAAAAGCACAATTTATTTACAGGAATCACTATTTACAGCACAGTTCCAAAATCACCTTTAAAAGCGTCGAAAATCTACAATAAATACGCTGAAACAATCAGCAACACAGCTTCAGGCTGTAACTGTACAGGTAGCTTCACGGCAACACTAAACTTATAATAAAACACCGTGGAACAATCACCAATCCACTTTCAAGCTATACTGTAAAGATAGCTTCACGGCAAAGCACTATCTCGATTGCTTTCCGTTCACAGAACTCTCGCGTAGCAGCTATTCTCACAACTAATCCCACTGCTCGCAACTTGCAACAACTAACTACTCTCAGAAACGCAAGGGTTTATATAGGTTTTCTTTAAGTTCGACACGTTTCGAGAAATATCTCGACAGGAAGTTATTCTAGAAGCTTCCCGATTGGACCATGGGATATCGCCGATTTGGTCGCCAAATGGGCGATAAAGTCGCCAATCTGGCAACCCTAGTGCTATGCCGGAAAGCTTACATACAGGCGCAACCGCCGAATTTTTTCGCAACAGTATTATTTACTTCTAAACCTTTTCTAAACTTTTTATCCATCTATCAAAATAAGTCTTCAATTTATACACAAAAGCTTTCTATCTATTTTTCAGCTTTATATGATGGACAAATTTTTGCCTAAAGGCTTTTGGGCTCGAACAAAACCCCTTTGATATGAATGTACTCTCCTGTTTTTCCCATTGTTTCACAAATTATCATGTACCTTACCTCCATTAGCAAAACAGCTGTAAGCTGGGTAGATTGTTCAGTTTCTGACAAAGCCATAGATTCAGCTTGGCACTCAAATAGGATAAATATAAGCTAATACTGTTTGTCTCAACACCAAATTTGACATCAATCTTTCTATTTCAAACATGTTCCAGTAAAACAGAGTATCTGAAAAATCGAGAGTGGTATCCTGATGTTATTCACAGTTCTAATTCTTAACCTTTCTAGCTCAAACTGTCTTTCTGTTTCATCTCTCTCTTTTCCTTCTGACAACAGTCAAGAGCAGCCATAACTTTTTCTTCTTCATAACTTTTACTATTTAGAATTATATCACTTAATTGAGCTTTTCTCATTGCCAGATCTGCTCAAGACCAAAATCCTCAGCCAACTGTACTAGTTGCATAAATATGCCATTTTTCTATTTCAGTCAAGTTCTAAATTTCCTCTCAGCTGCTAAATTAAAATTTAATACTTCTAGTAGATATAAATCTGTTTTAATGCACAGTATTAACACTCCCTAACCATTTAAAACTACTAAAATTTTGCTATATCAATATTCAAATTCGCATTTAACATGAGTTTATACATTAAGATATAATGCACTGACAGCATAGAAAAGAAATTTAACTTCTTATTCAGTTGTTATTGACATTTAATATAAGTTACCATTAATATGAAATATCATTTAAATAATTCATTGAGAATTGCCTTCTCTCCTCACTTAACTTAAATACTGAGTTTACTCTGCCTTACTAATTTAATATACTTTGGGATTTCAATGAAATTTTTAGTATTAGTTTAGTTAGTAAATTAGTATTAGTCTTTAATGCACATATATTACGGTTACAAAATACAGATATTTATACTTAATCTGATCTTATTAATCAATATTCAACATATATCACAAATAATGATTGAGAAAATTTTGCAGTTTGATTTATATACAGTTTCAACATCAATTTTAAACTCACTTTCTTTAAGATATGTTTACCTTCTTCTTTCCCTTAATTATGCTTCAAGATTATTAACACTGATAAAACATACTTACGTGAGCTGTTTTCTTCTATAATACAGGCACCAGATTTCACTGCATGAGACAAGCATGAAATTCATCTGAAAAAGATCTGGCATACCTTCACTGTTAAATTCCTCTTTTGTGAACGGACTCTCAGCAGTAAACTTCTGTTATCTTGTTAATTATAGAATTTTCATCAAGAGGTTCTGTTGTACATCAAAATCTTTACACAATCTCCATGTGATTAGCGAGAACCAAAATCCATATTGCTTTCACCATTTACATAAGTCTATAATATCACAGAGTAATCACGGAAATTAGGATTGCAAAGTTAAAGGCATAAAACCTTTATTTCTGGATTAAAATATAATGGAAACTATTAACAATCAAATTCATCAAAGAAACATCTTTAACACAGCTCATCAGGAATTTATTTCCACGAGGCAACAGTCATCTCGTTGGCACGTTAAAGTTTATTTTTATATGGGGCCCTTTGATACCAGTGAGATACAGTGACTCATGCTGACAGTGAAATACCATTTGTCTGGTTCCTTAACATGCCATTATTTTATACACCTCACATAACAGAGAATATTATAGGACTAGGTATATGCATGTACTCTGCACTTACAATCTTTTGCTCACTAGACCCTGTTTTGCATTTTCTATTTGCATTGTTCTATTCCAGTGTTTTCTTCATGCTGCAACTTTTACAAATATGAGTATATTTAGAAATGGCACACTAACAAGAGAATAATTAAATGAATAAAATGATGACTATTTCAGCCTGGTTTTTCATTTGTAACAGCAAAACAAGATGCTTGGGTATTTTCATAATTTTCCCTAAGTACAGTGTAAATATATTAGCTAGTTTTGTTCAAAAGGTCCTTGCAAAATATTTGTTTTCTTACAGCAGAGATGTTTGAAATGCTTTACTGTAGTTAAATACCATTTGATCATACTTATTAAACATATCAAGGACTATAAAAATCAACTGTTGATAAATTTAATACATTTAATAGATCAGAAAATATTTAACTGATTTATATTTTTTAATGAATATTAATGCATCAAGTAATAATTAATATGCAGTAATGAAACCATATTGACTGCCTGTAAATATAGCAGTGCCACGTATCTGTAGGTAATACATTCCAAGACTTAATGGATAGATTTAAAAAGCAAATGCTATATGAAACAGGATATTTTTGTAATATAAATAAATATGCTATGTTTAATTAACAAATTAAACTTTGTAAAACATTCTCAGTCTTAAGTAAAGTAATAATGAAAATATATTGTATACTATGTAAGGTTTTAGTTTAAACTAACAAAGTTTTATGTTAATTTCTCTTTCCTGTGAACTCTTATTTCAACTTCCCGTTAGAATGAGTGCACGATTCAGCTTTATGCTAATTGAAGTGGAGCCAAATTTTGTATTTAAAGGTTAGCGAGGAACTTCTCAGTGTGTGAGAGAGTTTTAGTTTGAGATTGCTTCGGCTGTGTTCGACGTTCGCCTGACTAGCTAGTATTTAAATTCTAAGCCTTAGCGCTGTTACTCTAATACCTATTGAAGTAATCTAAGTGCGTTAGTATTAGCTAAATCTTGCTACATGCCATTGATAGTTTAGATTAGAGGCCAACCTCGCGTTTAAAGCTCTGAGAGCAACGACTACTTAATTTTCTACTCAACTTTAGTGTAAATTATTTGATTGTTCAGTTTAGACCCAAGTGCGGTCATTATTTTCTGTTATCCCTTCCGAGTTGGGAAGTGGCTGTAAATAGTGGTTTAATAAAAGGGTCATTTTAAACCCTCCTTAAGCGCAGTTATTCTACCACTTAACCACAGTTATTCTACCACAGAACATAGCTGCATTCAGCTCCCTGTTTGAGATCAGGACGTTGACACGGTTACGACAATGTTCGCCAAAGGTATACACAGAACACTCAGTCCTGATAACTATAGTATGCACTCTTATGTATGAAATAAGGGATGTTTACATTTTAGCATAATCTACAAGACAAATAAGAAAAGGGGGGAGTCTCTGTATTGTAGAGATAAAAAAATTATTAATTTTCCAACAAATAATTAAAAAGAAAAGTTACGTAGTTAACAGGACATTATCACAATCTCCTACCAATATATTTATGGCTATTAAGCGGGATGAAAAAAATGTTGGAATTTGAGAATTGATTTTGTGAGCTGGAAATATATTCGAGAATTTTGAAATGACTACTTTTATTCCGCATACTTGTTTACACCAGTCTAAAATAAGCATGAATGCGCTCAGGTCAGAATTTTGACAGTGCTGAGGACCCCTCTATCAACCCTTTTCTAAATCAGGCATCAGCGCTGTAGAGGGCATGCAGCTCTCACTTGTTATGGCCCCCACAGCCAATTTTGCTTATCAATGAATATTGTTATATCAAACATTACTTACATTTAAATGGACCTCATTCTCTAATGCGTTTCTATTAATATTTTGAACAAAGAATTTCCACAAAATTGTACTTGTTTAAATAGAAATAAATAAATAAACAAGGCACAGTATATTTTTTTATTTTCAGCCTGAACACTTAGGCTGTTTTTAAATCCCACTTTTATGGAAAAATAAAAAGACCTTATTGTGTAATTCATAAATTTATTAGTTTAACATTAAATTCTATTTATCAAATTTTTACTTATTACACTGGATAACTGCAGTTACTGATGAAACAATAAATAATACATTAAGCCAATAAAAGAATAATATTGATTTTTCTTAAATTCAAATTTGATACAGGTTTGCATAAGAAAATAAAGTACTGAATCAAAAAACAAAAACAAAACAATTTATTTTACACAAAGTACTTAACTAGCAATAGTTTAAATGAAAATCAGATGAATGATGAGGACATTGACTGTTTTTAATTTTAATTTAGAGTACTATTAAGTACATGAAATATTTTAAAAACTTGTACTTCAAGTTGTGTACTTAGTATTAAAAAAAAGTACTAACATAAGCATTAACTTTGTGCTTAAGAAAAATAGACAGTGCTTATAAAATAGTTTGAAAAATTAAAGCAAACAATATTTACAAATTAATTGAAAGTTTAAAAAGAATAAATTCTTTAAAATGTGTACTTTGTCCAAAATATTAAATTACAGAGACATCTCTGATTACCTGCATGCCTTAGATGTAATGCTTTTATATATAGCTCATGATTAAAATACTTCCTTATAAGAAATTTTAACAATGCCCCCATCTAAGCTTAAGAGGGAAAATAAGACAATATTTTCATGTGAACTTCAGAAAGTTCACTTTTCAGAATCTCCAGCAAAACTATACAATATGTACAAATATTTTTTATACTCCAGATATGGGCACATTTACATTTATTTTCACATATCACTTATTGCCTGTTCTTCCTGGCTAGGAGCCGGGCCTTGTAAAGGTCGACGAAAAAGCAAGATATGAGGTTCTGAAATGAAAATAATTTTTCCTCAAAACATTAGGCAGTAAACTGAGAAGCATAGTTGAAATTTAGAACTCTGTTAACAGTTGACAAGAATAAAAATTGTAAGCATTTTTCAATAGCATAAAATAATTTGATATTTTCTTATGTAATGATGTAGTATGCTATCTATTGCTTTTAGTTAGTTATGTACCATTACCTTGAGTGACGAATGGCCCCATAAGGGACTGGACAGATTACAATATGATCATTGAATTGTAAACAACCAGATTTTTGCAGACAATACAAATATTTAAGTAACTGAAATCATACTGAGGAATTTTGAAGCTAAACATTCTCCACTACATTTGGAGTACTACAGAACAAATGCTTCTACGTTATCTTACAGGAGGAGATTCATTAATGAAAGTGATGACAAACATGCTATGTGATATTGCATGCTATTTGTACTGTATATAGCCAAACAATTCTTTTAAGAGCCACTCCTTTTGTTTTATAAAATTGGAAGGAATTTAAATTCTATGGAATTAAAGATTTAATAGGATATTATTTTATGCAATGATATTTAGTCCAAAGGGACAATTTGCCCAGGAGGACTATTAATTTCATTTTGGCATTTTGTGTCGATTCACTAAAAGCATTGTTTCACTTTTCAAATTGTTGCCACCAAATATTATCATCCTGTATTGTATTTAAAGAAATTAAATAACAAAGAATCTACATAAATGTATGTATGTTTCTTGCATTGTGATAAAACAAGGCACCTAGAGCCATCCAATTTTGAATAACGTACGTTTCTATCCAAATATGGACATCTGGAAGCCCAAATTTGAAATTTGTTTTATTATTGATTTCATATTTTGTAAAACTTTAACAAATTTTTGATTGACAAACTCAAGGATTTCAAAGTGAGCAATGGCAATACTGTACAGAAACAACATTTTTATCTCAGGCACGTGAGACTGTGCATCAGAAATTCTAAAGATATGCTCATTTAAAAATTATTTTGCGATATTGCTCTTGAACTGAATTTTATGGTTTAAATGAGAAGAACACGATATTTAATAAGCAAAGGTAATACACAAAATATAAAAAAAAAAAGCCCCTTTAGACATAATTTAAAATCTGAAACCTTTCAGATTTTTTTATTATGTATTCTTAATTGTATTTATCTTCATATTTAAAAATAGCATTTTAGAGGTCCCGTCTAATAAATAAATAAATAAATAAATAAATAAAAGCAGTAGATCACACACTACATCATTATCCTTTCTTATATGCACTTTCCGCAAAAAGTTGCTAACTAATGATGACTGTGAATTGGTTAGGGGGAAAAAATAATTTACCTACTTTTATATCTTATAGGTACTATATGAACATAAGTTCATACACAATAATAAAAAAGAGCATTTTGTGATAAACCAAATCTATATAATTGATATTTAAATTTTTTCAACAAGCTATATTGTTTGGTTAAATATAAAGCATGCAAATACATGTGTACTTAAACACATCTCGGTTAACTATCCTTCCTACAGCATGATAGACAAATTCCTAGAAAAAACCATTTTATAGGAGCCAGGCAACCAATATAAAACTAGGGATCGGTTCTAAGAACTTTCAAAAACAAAATGTTTTTAATGATTCTCACTGCTTTCTTATTTAAATTTAGAATATTTGCTATGTGAAATACCTTTTCTCCTCTTAACAAACAATTTGGAACTTGTATTTCATTTATTCCATGAAAAAACTTTCTTTTAAAAGTTGTTTTCTTACATTCAGACATAGTTTAAAATTGAAATATAATTTTGCAGTAGTTATTCCTAACAATCACAAAGCAAATTAGTACCACATACCCAAAACTTTTTTGAAAGTTTCTTCCATCTACAAACTGAACACACATGGCACCATAAATATGTATACTCTGCAAATGATGGGCATGACAGTTCCAAAAGAAAGCGGATATTCCCGGAATTTATTTTATTTTTGTGTTTATGAATAAATATGTTGTTAGTAATAGTTATTACACATGATGTAATTAGTAAATAGTTATTACACATGATGGTATAGTACTAGCTTAATTTTGTAAATATTTTTTATAAAAGTCACATTAACAAAGTATAGGCACACGCAGAATATATATTATAAGAGGTTTTACGCATATTTATTAATGTGCTAAAATGAAGCCATCTTGCCATGCTATACCATGGATTTTGCAATTTTTGTGTAACAGCAAAGCTATGCTGAAGAAAACCACATTATAAGATGGATACCTGTACTTGGCAACAAGCCAAAAACACATCAGTTCTACTGAATATTGAAACCGAAGATGCTAATAATCAGAAAGTACCAATAATTTTGTTGTCACACACATTAAAATAATCAAAGCTATTGCTACAAATCACATTCTTTTGCAAAGTGCAAAATTATGCATGACATATACTTACAAGAACACCAAATAAGTCCATATATATGTAATAACTTTTTATTACATATGAATGGAAGAGAAAATGGAGATACTTGCAATTATGGCTGATAGAATAATTTACAAAACAATGCTTTTGCTGTAGACAAAATGTTTTGATAAAGTTGGATAAATTGGCACTAAGCATGCCCATTCTTTAATGAAATTTTATATTTTAATATCTGAAGAAAGTGCAGTCGCAAAGAGTAAACTTGGAAGGCAATGATGTGAGAAGATATACGACATTCTAATGATCCCTATTATTTAATTTTACATTTTGATTTACAAATGGGAATTATTGCTTGAAGCATTATGTAAGAATCATTTCAGGAGCATTAATTTTGAAATGATGCAGTTTAGAGTGAAATTTTAAACAATTAATAATTTAAAGGTTGGAAATGGAAAAAAAAATCAAATTAAAATGAAGAGCCAAGGGACTATTAAAAATTAAAGCTAGAATCTTGATTTACTTTTTTTTACTAATTTTTTAAAAAAATTATATGTATATTTAAAACGTGTGATCAATAAATACAGTAAATAAATTGAAAATAAAATTTTGTCCAACTTTGTCCATGTACCAAATTTAATTATACACCTACCACTGACATGTAATTTTAACTTAAAACATACTCATCTGAAAATATTACTGTTTCATACATTCCAAAGGTATTCAGATTCTGCAGAAGGGAAAAATTCTTAAGGTACATTTAACTTACCAGGATCGTGAATCATGTAATGGATCCATCCCTGACTCTGCTGAACTCCAAGGCTTCTCCATTCATTTTCAGTCATCAAATGTGTTTTTGGTATCAATTTTGCTATTTCTTTTGGAACAATAACATGCCTAGAATAGTTTGGTAAATGGTGAAAAATATATAAAATGGATAAAAAGACTAGTTTTGATTTCAAAACTAAAGTTATATAGTTACTAAAGTTAAACAAACATTTATTTTTTTTTCTTTGAAATATGTTAAGCATAAAACACTAGAGTTACATATTTTGGAAAATATACATACACTGCTGTGTAATTTGACTTCATCTATCACATATATTTAAAGTAACAGTCAAATATTGCCTGATCACAGACAACAGGATGCTAATTGGCATTTTACTAAACACTTATATTATAACCTAGAAAAATGACTATCTGATGGATAAACTAAAAAAAGCAGAATCTCATCATTGTGTGATTGCAAAAAAGAACTTTGCCTTCTGTTTTTAGAAGTTCGTGTACACACTCTGTTCGTCATTGAGATTAATGTTATTCTAACACTATGTATATATTTTGACTTATTAAAAGAGTTTATTCTTATAAATGGGTGCCTAGCAATCACACAGACCCCAAATGTATATCAAACCAGCATTTCAATGCATATTGCTAACATATGCAAAAAGTTCAAAATATAACACAAGGAGTTATGTTTTGAAGCTCTTTTGTGATTTATGTCCCACCTTATAAATTATATGCCATACCACAGGTGGGACAAGGGTGAGGCAAGTGCCTGAGGGAGTGGTGGAGAGCAGGATTTCTTAACCTGTGGGTCGTAGGACCTGCAGCAGGAGTTGCCAAAATTTTTAGAAATTTTTATATTTCTTATTATAATTTTACAATTACCAAATATTTTTACACAATGTATCTGAAAATAGATAAAGATAAGACAATACGAAAAAAGAAAACGTTTTGATGCATTTTTTATAATAGAAACGTTCATGTTACTTGCTTTGCACATGACGTTGTCAGTTCGTAAAAGGCCCTGCACATGCAAGATCCAAGTACTCTGGTAACACTTCTTTTGAAATAATCAAATCAGCAAAAATTGAGAATTTTGTTACTGTTAATGAAAAGTACTTACTTGCGTCTTATGAAGCATCCTATTTTATTGCAAAAAATAAAAATGCTCATTTTAAAATTATTTTGCGATATTGCTGTTAAATTGAATTTTAAGTGGTTTAAGTGCGAAGGCCATGATATGTAATAAATAAAGGTAACACAAAATGTTAAAAAAAGCCTCTTTGGGCATAATAAAAAATTTGAAAGCATTTAGGATTTTTTTTTCACTATTATTGTAGTGCTATTTGTTACATTATTATTGTAGTACTATTTATGATAGAAGTCAAATATTTTCATTTAAAAATTTTAAATTCTTATGAGAATTATGGTAGGATTTTGCATAGTTACCTTTATTTAATACAGACATGTACAGAAACAGTTAATATGATAGTAAATAGGCACGCACATTTACTTTGCCTCGGGTGGGAAAATATTTACACAACTTTGCACATGTATGTAATGATCTGTTTTTGCTTAAAAAAATCAGAAAACTGCAAACTCTGCATCATGAGCACATTAAACATTATACATTTATCATTAATTAAGGAAAAATCATAAACGTGATGATTACTGAAAACATTACATGCAGAATTTAGTGAAAGTGACCCACAGTATACAATGCACAGTAAGGTAAAAAATAACATGAAAAGAAATTACCAGACAATTATGGTGTTATAGAAATTAGCATATGTATAACATCAACAAATTGGATATGTCAGTTTGGTATCGGAAAATTATCTTCAATATGGAGTATGATCTTCCCTAGAAGCAATACACTACATACAGTGATTTACGATACTGTCAATTATGCAGTCTATCAGTTCTGTAGGAAATGAGAGCCATTGCTCTTGTGAAGCAGTTGAAAACATAGCAAGGATCTGAAGAAGTGACTGAGAGCAGCTACATGTCTTCCTAAAGCATCCCAAACATGCACGATAGAATTTAGATCCAGTGACAAAGCTAGCCACTCCATGAACTGAGTTGCTTACTACTGAAGATAATTATTGATGATGTGAGCCATGTGCTGTCTAACATTGTCATCCTGTAGCAGGAAATTATCACCTATTGTCCCAACATAAGGACACACATAAGCAGGAAGGATGTCATCTTTATAGGCCTGAGCATACATGGTTCCACATGGAAAGACATGGAGATCTATGCGCCTACCCAAAGAGATACCACCCACAAACACACACACTGCCTCCTCTACACGCATATCTTTCGCGGATGTTTGATGGATATTGTCATCCATTCCAGGTTCTCTCCAAATCAAATACTGCCTACTATCGCTTCAGAGACTAAACCTGGACTCATCCATAAAGAGAACAGTCCTCCATTTATCAGCTGTCCAGTGGACATACTCACGTCAAACATTCCCTTCTATGATGTGATATTAGCGGCATGCAAATGGCTGGTCGCCTTGTGTACAGACTCTTCCGCGAAGCCTTCTTACGCATAGTTGCTGTTGACACTACCCTTCCAATGGTTGCAGCAACGGAGGATCTTAGATGTTCTATTGCTTCATGAACATAACAAAAAATATTGATCATCAGTGCTCTTCATAGTGGCAGGCCATCCTTGGCTGAACCTCCTGGATGCCGAATCTATTGCTAGAATTGTTGCCAAAGTCTAAAAACCACAGAAGAACTCCCATTTGGCCATCTGGCCACTTCTGTCTGACTTTGTCCTGTCTCTGGACTTCCAATAGCTCTTCATCAAAGTTCTTTGGGCAAATGATGCCAGGGAGGTCACTGTTAGAGATTGGCTATCCGAGATTTCTTATCTCAGGATTACAGCGAAATTTGCAGGCTTGCTCTGAAATATGTAATTTTATGCTCCTCACAGATGATGTATTTTGATTGCAGCACTACTAATTTGCATACTGCAGATTTACTCAGAAATTCTTTATAACACATTCAAATTTGGTTAGAGTATATTTCAGGGTGCCCCTTGGATTATCGTGAAGTTGTTTCATTTATCGCCAAATTGCTGTTATATTTAGGGCAACCTGAGTAGTTAATTGTTACGTAAACCCTATTATGACATAACTGTATGATTGTGGTGAATTTGACCAATGGGAAAATATTTGTTGAATGTCAATTAGGATGTATGTCGTGTATTGTGTGCTGTGTATTGTAAAATGGCTGCCTGTGGTAAAGTGGGTATTTGGTGGTATAGAAGAAAGAAGGTTTTTTTTTTTTTTTTTTAAGTGGTTGAGGACAGAAGAAAAGAAACTGTTGGATGCAATTCAATGGAATTGTAAGAACCTTGTACGAAGGAAATACGTATGGCCAGATGTCAGAAGATACCAGCACTACGGAGGATACTTTTGACTCTTATTTTTGTGAATTTATGTGGCAACGCCAGTATACAGATTCTTGTTCAGATAATTTTTTAATGCTGTTAAGGAATTAATAAGTTTTTGAATGCTGTTAAGGAATTTTATTTGACTGAAGACACGGCAATTTCTAAATAAGGTAAGTGGATATTTCCTTGTGTAGTGCTTATATGCTATAAGGAATTTCTTTTTTATTTCATTGTTTGATTTAAAATGTAGTTTATTGACATTATATATTTTTTGTTTGGCTCTAATGTAGAATTGGGTTCTCCTTTGACTTTTTAAGTGATAATAGATCATTGTGTACATGGACAAAGTAAAGGGAGTGCACAATGCCAAGTTTGTGCAATTCTTTGATTTTTTTTAAGTTAAAATAGGTCGATGTGTACATGGATACCGAGTTTGTACAGTTCTTTGCCTTGTTACTTTGGCTGGCTCTAGTGTAGAATTGGGTGCCCCTTCGATTAGCAACAAATTTTGTTCAGTTTTGGTGATGAAACCCAATTTCTGGTTACCATGACAGTTTTATCTTTGTTTTAGCTTCTTTATTTTTTTAAGTGAAAATAGACTGATGTGTACATGGGCAAAGGTCATGCGCAAAGCCTAGTTTGTGGAACTCTCTGATGTTTTTTTAAGCGAAAATAGATCGATGTGTACATGGACACAGAGTTTGTGCAATTCTTTAACTTCTTATTTTGGTTTTGTGCAGCAGCCATCTTGAAATTTTGCCTTCCTGGTGTCAAAAAAGAGTTGCCAAAAAAACAAGGGGCACCCAATTGTAAACTTTTACCTTTTGGCTTTGTGTAGCGGAAAATCACCACTACACAAAGCTAAATCAGAGAATTGCACAAATTCGGTGTCCATGTACCGCCAATTTTCACCAAGGAGCACCCCTATATATATTTTTACCTCAAATTTTACATGGATTGGTTAATTTTTGAAAAAGAGTTATCACCATTTTTGTGATTTTCCTTAATTTTTGAAACAGTATATACATATTATTTCAGAAAACTGCAAACTCGGGATCATGCACATTAAAGATTATATATATGTATATTATGTGATATTTAGTATAAAATCCGAGATCCAGATGTCCAGTATCCAGAATGATCTAAAATCCGGACTTCAAAGTCACAAACTTTTTTTTTTTCTTCTTTGGTATGCGTTACGCATGCATATTTTATTTTTCCTTCCATAATAAAATATAAAGAGAGTTCCAATTCTTAATTTCTCTTAGGCACTAAATAAAATACCTCGTTATTGAAGAAACAAATCATTTAAGCATAAATTTGTGAGATTAATAATTTGGCTCCATAGCTGCATATCTGCTTGGCCATACATATCAAACCCAAACATTCACCATAGGAACATAGTTACACCTACTAGTATTTTATATCCCTGATGCCGATCTGGCGAATCATTATTTATTATATTTTGCTTTTATCACTGTATGTTTATCAATACAACCAGAGTAATGCATCGATGTCTAAACATTTTTTTTTAATATTAGTAATTGAATAACAAGAGTATGGCAACTTTTTATGCTAACATATGCGTGGCGATGATTACAGATTTATGTTAAATGCACTAAGGAATGTTGACGAGGAAAAATTAACAAAAATTTGGTTGGAATGCGCTTTAGCCCACTGCTTGGCGGCGGTTGTTTTTGAATGAGGAATAAACGCGCCAACATGGGTAACTCCGTATATCCGCCAACATGGCTGACTGTTTGTACATTGCCTACATTGTGCAATTCGCTGAAGTTTTTTTTAAGTTTAAAAGGAACACTGTGCGCATGGCATTTTCTTGTAATTTATTTTCGTTATTTTAGCTTATTTTGCTCATTTGTGCACGTTGCCTACATTGTGCAATTCGCTGAAGTTTTTTTTAAGTTTAAAAGGAACGCTGTGCACATGGCATTTTCTTGTAATTTATTTTCGTTATTTTAGCTTATTTTGTTCATTTGTATACGTTGCCTACATTGTGCAATTCGCAGATTTTTTTTTAAGTTAAAACGGAACGGTGTGTACATGGTATTGTTTGTAATTTTAATGCCATTTTAAAAGAATTCCTTCTTTCTTCGATGCCATTTTGGTTACGTTTTCGCGGAGCGTGTCGGGAAAGTTATGTAACGGCATAAAATGTGTAAGTATTACAACATAAAATGTAAATAATTAATTTAAACCTAACTGACAAATATTTTAATGATCATAATGTTTGTTTTGCATATTATTTTATTATCTTTTGGTGGCAACAGTTTCTATACTAAGTTATGCTTTAGAATTCTATGTTTTGTTTACAATAGGTTTTCGCGGAGCTTGTCGGGAAGGTTGCAATTGCAAAGACGTTTCGCAGAAACGCGCCGAATTGGCGATTTTCAAAACATCGCCAAGCAGTGGGCTAAAGCGCATTTTCACCAAAAATTTCTTTTTGTAGATTCTAAAAATAGATTTTGTCATTTAAACTCATAGACCAAATGATTGTATTTAGGGCTCTCATATGTTATTCACATAAGCTCAGAACCGGCGTCAGAGCTCAAATGGCCGCACCGTGCGGCAGAATTTAGGGGAGATAAAATTTTTGGAATTTGGAGAAGCACAGAGTGGCAAAATTAAGGGATGACAGAATTTTTATAATTTAGGGAAAGCACTGGGATTCAAAGTTTAGCGGCGAGAAGAATTTAGAACTTGGAGGTGCTTTGTAGCAGAATTTATGACCCGCAGAGACTGCATCAGGCGGTATCTAGCGTCAGCCATAGATAAGCCTTAAGTATATGTGGGAGTTTATTTATTCAGAACTCAGATTAGTCTTAAGTATGTGCAAGAAATAGGCGTAGGTATAATAAATAACTAAACTAATACAAATAGGCTTAATTCAATATACAATAGAAGCAGAACAAAATTTAGCAGAAGAACTTGTCTTTCGTCGCCAATCTTATGATACATAGCCAATAATGTATAGCGGATGCTATTAAGCTAGGCTAAAATTATCTTCACTGATTCTAAGAAATTTCAGTTAATGTAGCAGACTGCGCTGCTCCTTAATCTTCTAACTTGATCCAGCTTATTATTTTTTGCAGACTTATTATTACAGCAATTTTTTTAAAATTAAAGCCTGAACTTTTGATTATTTCGAAAAGAGTTTCTAATTCTGGAGCTGTAAAAGGATCTACAAAGCGAAAGCATGTTTCGATATCCATTAAACAAAAGGTGAAATTGCTGCAAAAAATGGATAAACGCATATCCATCTCAAAATTATCCGAGGAATATAACATTAGAAAGTCAAATGCATATGACAAAGAAAAAACTTTTTTTTTAAATTTCTTGTGGATTCCAACACCCCACTTGCAATGAATAATGGAAAAATTGTTCGTTACGCTAAAAGTGACGATCATAACAAAGTGATGATTGAATAGTTCAAATAGGGTCGCAACGAGCTCATGCCATTGGCGGGTCCAATGCTAATGGTTGAAGCCAAAATATTTCACGAAGAAATGAACTTAAAAACTGAGTGCACATATTTGACAAGTTGGCTAACCAAATTTAAAAATTGCCATGGTATAATGCAATTAAAAATTTCAGGAATTTTGAACAAGAAATGATGTCTGTTTACAGAATTAAAGAGAAAGTATAGGCACAAAAAACCAAGCAACTTAAACAACTTACATCGAAAGAAATAAAGTAAACAAATAAATATTAAGCTTTTTTTTTTTTTGGTAAATTTTGATACCCTTTAGATCATAAATGCTCCTTTATTTCATAAATCACAATTTCATATTTTTAATTTTATAATTTCTGCATGCCACCTTACTGATGCTACTTATTGATGATCTAATATCTGGAAAAATTTCAAATCCGAAATCGCCAAAGTCCTGATCTCGGACTTCATACTGTATTACTGTTGTTCTTCCCATGCATGCAATGATCTGTTTTCACTTTAAAGAAATCAGAATTGCACAAACTCTACAATGAATAACTGCTATGATCAGTTATAAACCATTAAATAAGGATAATGTAATACATTAAAAAAATACAAATACTCTTTTTAAGAAATTTATATATTCGACATAAACCTTCTTTATGTCTTTATAAATGACAAAAACTGTTCTTGAGAAGTATTTTTATGTATGTTATACTACATGTTCTCAGAAAGATAAGAATCAAATTAACCATTAAGACTGCGAATTCCACACAAAGTTATTTTTTAATTGAGTTGTATGTATCTTCAGTAGAGTATGTGTGAGCACCACAAACAACTGTTGCAAATGATAGAAAAACCCTAAATTATACATGTCTGTGAAAATCCACACTAATGACATGGAAGTCAAACAAGGATGATATTTTAGCCATTTAAAAATATGGAGTTTTAAGTTCAACAAATAACAGCCAAAACCAGACAACACATGACTGAGACAGAAATATCTCACAATCCCATTAACTCTGGTCATAAAAAAAATAAGGTCGCCTAAATAAAATCATTACAAAACAATGAAAAGTATAAGGTTATCATATTAAAATCATTATCTAATAACAAATCACATAATCTGGCATGTGTTCTATATTTCACTTCAGCCTGCTTATGTTGGAGTAATTTGGGGTATTTTCTATATTTTTTTGTTTTTTTTGTTTTGATAAATAGCTTAAAAATTTTTTATTAAATGAAATAAACACAAAATTATATTACATTGGTTATTTACAGCTATATTACATTAATTATGTTCTGTAGACATTGCATAAATTGTTTGTATTTTGGTAACTTTCATTTTTTGTAGCTTAATTTCCCAAATGATTGAAAAAGAATCTCAAATTCTATTAACTTTTATATTGATTTTATTACTATTTATAACTTTATATAATATTTTTATTTTATAACTATTTATATTGAATTTCTGAATGCTAATCCAGGTATTCTCAGCCAGAGGGGAATTTCTCACTAGATAAAATTTCATAGTTTCAGGGGCAGAATGCATTCAACTTTTTATTTAGCTGTTTAGTTTTAATTCCCAAATATAAAAAACTACTTTTACTTAAGTTTTAGTATTTATTAACTTTTTTTATACTTTTTGTTGTTTAACTTACATAACATATTAAAAAATAATCTAAATCTAAGTAAAACTATATATATGCACTTTTTTTTTTTTTTAAGTTTTGGAAAAGAAGGAAGAATGATCTAGCGATGGGGAAAATGATACATGGGGCAAAATAGGCTGAGAACCACTATACTAATTCAGTACTAATTAATAATGTTAAGGCACAGATGATTTCAGTCTTAAAAAATGCCTATGCTTATTTGTCTCTCTCTCTCTTTTTTTTTAAGAAAAAAATACTGCAGAGGATTTTCACTTTTATACCTGAGCACGTATTATAAAATGGATGCAGACAACCCCCTTAAAAAAACTATTTATTCATCTAATGACAAAAGAAATAAATGATTTTTGACTATTTAAGGAATGAACACTTACTTCACATGCATAAATATGTGTAAAGAGAAATAAATCTCAAACTTAAGGCTCCTGCACAAATTATTATCAGAGAATGGAACACAGAAAAATTTTAAATAATGTGACAAGAGTCCTGTTGAAGAGTTGCCATAATTATAGAATGCTGGGGATAAATAAAAGCTACTTATACTTGCTACTTTAATCATTTTTATTTTGAGAGCTTTTATATCCAAAAAATATCAGATCTACCCTTAAGCATCACCTTTTGAAAGCTCAACATAATATGATAAGAGAATTTAAAAGTATCCTTTTAGTCATGGATAAAAGTATCCATGACTAAAAGGTAAAGCATCATATATATTATAAAATTATATGAGTATACCAAAATATAGATGTATAAAAATAATATACAGAGAAGATTAAACAATAGAAAAAATTATTGTTTTTATTATTAATATTTGATTTCAAGAATTTGTTTTAAAATTCTATAACTGCTGTAACTAGTCAGAACAAATAAATAAGGGTTGAATGAGACACACTTAATGAGACACACTAGAATTATCTAATACAATTAAATCAATTTATTTAAATCAGGTATTTTTATTTAAACTTAGTAAACAAATTTCAAGAAACATGCAAACATTATTTGAATCTACATAAACTTTCAAATCTGATCTTGAATTTATTTTTCAACAATGATCTGAAAGCTCATGCAAAAATGACAAGTGTAAAATCTGTACAAGTGTGACAATAACAAGTGTAAAATTTATAAAGTTTGCTTTCAAATTAACTACCTCCGACTTTTACAAAAATAATTAATTCATATCGATTCATAAAATTCAGTTATGACATTAATGCATATATGAATTCAAGTAATGATTAAATAATATTTCTGCACGGTACTGAAACATGAAAATATCCTTGCCTTAATAAAAGACACAGTTTTCTTCAAAATAAATTCTTTAATATTCAGTAAATATCTATGATACAAAAGTACTGCAGTAACATTCCTAAAATATTGTATAAAAGTGAAATTGGCTTTAAACCAAATCACAGTTAGTGCGAGTAAAAAATTAAAGATTTCAGGCCTTTAATTTTACACCAATTATTAATAATAGAAAAAAAAAACAATCGTAAACAAATTATAAACAATATCGCCTTAATACAAAATATATCTAAAGTTTAACAAGACAGTATTGTTTAAATCATATAATAATAATATGCAAGCACAGCATGAATGAATCCTGTAAACTCTCATATAGAACGATCAACTTACCTGTATTCAAATTTGTCATCATAATATTTATCTGAATAATAAATATTTTTATCAGCCATAGTTGTACACAGTTAACTAACCAAGAATAGATTGATTTCAAACTGAGTATGAATTTAAAAATTCAATAACAGTGTTAAAAAGAAGTAAGCGCCAAAACCTAATTTAACACAAATTCGAAATTCGCCCTCTTGTTACGTCAATGGTCACAGTTATGAAACAGAAATAGTAAACCGTTTTTTTTTATTTTTCCAACTCTCCATTATAATGAAATTAATTAACTTGAAAATTTATGAATGTCATAACTGACCTACTGTTCTGCCATTCACCCATTAAAAATTCCTGGCAGTTTTAAAGATATTGAAGGTATAACTTAAAATCTTCAACAGGTGGTTGCATTGCATGAAACCAATTGTCATCATACATATTTCTTTCTCAGTTACAAGCGCTTCTGAAACTCCTAATGTCTTCTCGTTTTAAATGGAAAAAAAAAACATACATAGAACTGTTAAATTACAGTTCTAATGCATCCATTTTCATGCAAATAACTAACGATGAACTATGAATAACCTCATTTAGTGATCTTAATAAGGTTTTTCAAATAATAGAATGCATATATCTTCATGCAAATAACTAACTATGAACAGGCATAATGATAAAAACCTTTATGCTTTAGTTTTAACTATTATTTACCAAAAGACAGTTAAAAAAAATTTAGTCGGAGACTCCTATATTCTTGTAATGATGATTCGAGGTTCTGAATTAAGAGATGAAAGCTTATTATTACAATGATTTATCAGAATCTATGTAACTTGGAAGCACTTAACGTAGATTCCCTTTACCTAGGAAAATCATTGAACCTTTCGGTTCCTTCTGTAATTATTTATGTGTATGGTGTAAAAAATATGAGCTTATTATTTGGAGTCAGGAAAAGGATTTGCATATTACTACTTTATTTCGCAAACTTCGACCCTCGCTGAACTGAAATGCGCTGACTGTGTTTACATTACATGTAAGGCAAATACTGAGCATGGAGGTTGAAGTTTAAGATAATGTTGGGATAGTGATTTCACATTTTATTTTTTAAAAGTTTTATAACTGTGTGATGAGGTAATGGATCGAATTAATTCAAAATGCCATGATATGAAGCAACTGTTGGATGAAAAAGATCGGGAAATAGAAAAATTAAAACTTCAAATTGTAGCGTTAACGGAATTATTGCATAAATATGATCAAAAAGAAAAACGTTATCAGTTTACTTCAGTGGCTAAAAATTTAGAAAGCAGTGAAGCAGTTTCTTGCGAATCGTGTATTTCTGGCAGCCAAAATATTGAAATAAATTCCGCTAGTTCTACTTATCGTACAGTTGAAACACAAACTTCGGACTGGGGTGATTTTCATAGAGGTACTTGTAATAACAATAAATGTTAAATTATTTATTTTGCACTTGTTATGGTTTCCAGTATGAATCCTGATACCTTATTTTACTTATATATGTCCACCATTTTTGGGTTGAAATGTCCTTTAACCCACACCGTTCTTGTTATGTAATACGACATATGTGGGTGAGCTTAGCGCGATTTTAAAAGTGGCGCCAAAGGTGTGGATTAAAACTCATTTTCACTAACATTTTTTGCTAAGATCGTTATTTTATGCATATGACTTTCACTTTATAATTCTTTCCTTACTGATATAACTCTTAATTTTAGATGTTTTAGTGTAATACAGATTGTCTGTCATTTAAAAATTTTTTTTAAAATATTTCTTGTGGGTTATAGCAAAACTAATGTTCTTTTAGGATTTCTTTTTTGTTTCTTTTTCTCTTTATATAACAATTTTGTTAGTTTTTCACATATATTCATGGTACTTGCGTATTATCACAACCGTCTTAAAAGATATTGCTAAATTTTTAGAAGTGGTGAAACTTCATAGCAGCCATGCCTACAACAGTTTTTCAGGTAAGCATATTCATTGAAAGTTGCATTTCAAAAATTTACCGAATTGCCTTTTTGTTCTGTAAAAAATCGCCAAACTGTGCCCAGGTTGTTGCACTAATACGTAAGTACCATTTTCATAAATGTAATTTCTGAGTTTGCGTGCATTGTGTAAAGTTAATGTTCGTTTATTTTATAGGTAACCTGAAAATAGATATTACTGTGGATACAGGTCATATTCGGGAGGTAAGAATTAAAGAAAATAATTATTATCTGAACATTTTGAATGTGTATATATCTTTCATTTATAAATGCAAGAGTTTTGAGAAATGGACCTAGGCAAATAAGAGATTTCTCTTCAAAATTAGCTTAGATTTATTTGTAATATAAAACAGAAACAGATGGACTTCTCTTAAATCATTTACCATTCCTTATATTTTGATTTACTGAGTGACCGTTTTTATCACTCATGTAGCAGTATAATTAAAAATTGTCTGAAGTGTAATTTCAGTGATCTGATTATATTGAATATTTATGCTTCTGTAGCATATAATCATGCAGTCATGTAATATCTGATTAACCACTTCAAAACGAAGAGAACAAAATACTTTAATTCCTTTCATCTATCACAGTTAAACGACAGCTGGGGGAGGAGATGAAATTCATCTAGCTAAATTAAGGTGATGGCAAGTGATAATCTGCCACATCTTTGTTCAGATGATATAGTAGAAGTATTGGATTCTTGCAGCAAGAATTTTAAAAAATCACCTATGATACCTAATCACCTGGAAATAGAACCAGAGATTTTCCTCTTGTTAGTTAAATGTGCTGACCACTACACATTAAAGACATGCATAAAAAGTGTCTGAATTACTTGCAACTTGGTTCTGGCTAACAGCTTAACTGTCCAAAGTTGTATGATTGAACAACTGTAAATTTCATTTGCTGTTCTAACATACCAAATAAATATTTAAATAGATTAATTTTTGTAAACTTTCGAGAGCAGAAATAGACATAAAACTTTTACTTCCTTTACTTTTTTTAAAGATTAATCAAAATTCTTTGCATTGTATTTTGGCTAATCGGTAAAACTGCATATTACGGGCGAGTGTGGCGCATTTTCGAAAAGTCGCCAAATAGGTTATTTTTGCACGTTTTAGAAAATCACTAACTCATCATATCGCCATATTAAATGGTTGCGAATTTGAATGAATCTTGTAAACATGCAAAATATCTAAACAACCTGTAAACATGCAAAAATATCTAAAACAGAAGTTCAAGAAAACAACGATAAAGTATTTGAAAGTTAATAATTATGTATTTTATGGCATCAACAATATTAAAATTTTTCATAATATATACCATTTTTAAGACAGTAGCAAAATGGAGTAAAACGTTTTAGCACGAAATTTAAGAAATTGTAATAAGCAGTAAATGAGCAATAAATGATCGGAAAGCATTGATTCATATTTAATTTAAAACTTAAAAAAAAATGCAGAAGAAAAAAAAGATAAAATTCAAAATTTCGATCTACTGAAACATGAGCAACAGTATAGTTAAAAAAAAAAAAAAAGTGGTTAAATAATTTTAACTACGTAATTTATATTTTTACAATAAATTTTTATTTATAATACATAGTAGAAACTCGTATTTGTTTATATTCACACTAAAATGTAACAATACAATGGCGATAAAATTCAAAATGGCATGCTCATTCAACACCAACTCTACGGCTCATTTCAACCATCTGCTTAACCACATATAATGGACACACACCTCCATTCACACAAATCTGTCACATCTTTCATTTCAAGTAATTTCATACTATTTTTACACTTAGGACATTCGTACATATTCACAATCAAACCATAATTCATGCACCATTCTATCACACATCTTTCGTCCTTATCTAGCAACCGAATCAAATAAGTAAAATCCACATGTTCAACTCTTTCAACGTCAGCCATTTTGCTCACATAATTTACTAGAAACACAGTGAAATGACGAAAATTCAAAAAGACCGCCTAAATGCTATAAACTGTAACCTTAAATCCTAACGATTTTCATGACGCCAAGAGGTTACCAGATTTGGCACGATTTCACTTCATTTGGCGACTGGCCCATAATCTACAGTCTAGCCGGCTAATCTTCAATAAATGGATAATTAATTGTTACTAATATTACCTTTATGTATCTATAATAATCTACCTTTATGTAACAAACTATATTATAAGCTACCCTTATGTAACATAGTTTTAATTATTGGCATTAGTGTTTTAGGTACTTTTCTGTTATGCACCTGTCGCATATTTTGGTGGGATTTTTAATTGTAAATACATTGTTAAATGTGTTAAATTAAATTAAATACATACAAACAAATGGTTTGGTACTCAGATGATGCTATGATTGGGTCATGGCTTTTATTTGGCTTTTCGGTAAAAGTTTACAATTGGGTGCCCCTTATTTTTTGGCGATTCTTTTTTGACGCCAAGATCGATGCCGGAAGGCACAATTTCAAGGTGGCTGCTACACAAAACCAAAATAAGAAGTCAAAGAATTGTACAAACTCAGTATCCATGTGCACATCGATCTATTCTCACTTAAAAAAAAATACCAGAATTGGCAATACAATCTAGGCATTGCGCACTGCCTTAACTTTGCCCATGTACACATCAATTTATTTTCACTTAAAAAAAATCAGGAAGGTAAAACAAAGTTAAAACTATCATGGTAACCAGAAATGGGGTTTCATCGCCAAAACTGAACAAAATTTGTCGATAATCGAAGAGGCACTCAATTCTACACTAAAGCCGGCTTTTCTTTCATAGGTGCCAAAAAGTGTGACTGGTGCATGATGGAAAAGCACAACTTTTTGTGTATGGTGTCATAAAATTAAAACATTTTAAAAATTCATCTTGCAGCCTTCTAATTCTGTTTCCATCCAAGATTATATTTATGATGAAGCTCATAAAATGTACTACAGCCCTTCTACTGGTTACTATTATGATGAAGTAAGTTTCTTTTTTAATATCTCTAAGTTGTTATGTATTATCTTGTCAACCATGAAATTTGGCTGCAATGAGCCTTTAGAGTTGAGAGAGGTCTCACCAAAGTTCTGTCAATCATTTCTGCAGAATTCTGAAGGAAATTATGCCTCTTTATTTAATAAACAATCAATATTTTGTGTGTTCCTCCCCCCCTTTTTTTTGTTCATTTTATAAAAATATTTTCATTGATTTCTACTATTTTATAAGTGCTCCAGTTTTACTGGAACTTTTCTAATGTTAGTCTTTTGTCGACCATATTGTGTCCATTAATGAGCATTTCTTATTGATATTGTAGAGTGTCATCACCTTGAAAATAACCCATTGCCTGCTGTTCTGTAGAGGGCAGGTCAAAATTTTAATCACATTTCCAAAACAGCAGGAACAGGGAAAAATACAGCGTTAATAATTAATTTTTATCCTGTTTTATAAAAGCAAGATGTGGTTTATTGAGAATCAATTAAATTTACATCAAACAAAAGTACAGATTTTCTGAAAGCATGGAGCTTAGTGTCAGTGTTGCTAAATCATGGAGCTTGGTGACAGTGTCACGGTCGATGGCCTAATACATAAGTACCTAACTTTGTCAATATAATTATATCCTTTTACATTAGATGCTGCTTAATGTGATTACAGTTTATTTTATCATTCAGGTATTGCTACTGAATTTCCAAAGTTCCTGTACTTTGTGTAAAAAACATAAAAATATATCTCTAATTAGGATCAATAAATCAGTTGATATGATCAAGCATGAATTCTTAAAATGAAGTAAATTCAGGAAGTAAAAGGTAAAAGTTACCAAATAAGGTCTAAATAGAGCAAAGAAATTGCTAGTGACAGAGAAATGTCGACATGCAAGAGATTGTCTCCAATTAATCAAGCTATTTAACTTAATTTTGATACTATTTATTCCTATACTATATATTCCTATTTAGGAAGATCAACTGAACTAACCAATTTAACCAAGTTGAATTTTAGGTGAACTTGCTTTTTTGTGTGAAAAATTTTCTTTTTTGTGTTTTGAGCTTTAGATCTTTATGAATGTTCTGTTCTAGAAAGAGCTCACTTTTGTAATCTGTGTAGTTATTCTTATTCCTGAGACTAATATAAAGCATAATGATCTGAAGTTGATTTGTTCATCGCTTATGACTATTTCCCAAGTATGAGTCAACAGAATGCTGCGTGTAAGTTAAATGTATCTCTATCCTTCCTATGCAAGATTTTAAAGAATATTATTTCTAAATCAAAGCGAAATTGAAATGTAAACTTGAAACAGATACATATTGTTGGAAAGATGTTAGTGTGGAAAACACAGTAAAGTTTTGGTTTACAAATGTTCTTGAAAAAGATGTAGAAGTGAAGAGTTCATTGATGCATCAGAAATCTGAATTGTTTAGCAATTGATAGCTAGTTAGCTGATGGAAGAAAAGAGAAAATGTTGTTTACAAATGTATTCATGATTAAGAAAAAATGCTGATTTGCCTGCTACAGGAATATGTTGTCAAATGAATGGCCTTAACTGTCTACAAAGTGCCATCTTGAAAGTATTTATAATGCTTACAGACCAAGTCTACATATATCGTGCATTGTCCCTACATACATACTTATTTAAAGCTGAAAGTGTAAAAAGATAAAATCTTGAAAGATCATGTGACCATTCCATGCTGCATTAAAACTTCTAGAAATATGAAAAGAAAAAAAGTCTTTTATAATTTAAATGAATAAACAGTTTATCAATGGACTTTCAGTTTATCAGTCTGTCATAAACATATTTTATATGTATATAGTTGAACATTTGTCATGAACTTACTTTAACTGTATGATCATAGAATTATTAAAGCAATGAAAGAATATTATTGTGAATGAATGAAATTAATGTTAAGTTCTTCATAATATAGATGATATGCATATAAGTGCAAAGAAATAGCAAGGAAATGTAGCCTTGATGCACTTGCTGAATATGTCTTGGAACTGCTTCTCAAAAAAGACTATAAAGAATTGTTTTAAGCATACCAACTTTATATTAAATCATAAAACAGAGGCATTTGGAGAAGAAAAATCATTATCTGTAACTAACATGAATTGTAAAGAATTAAACACATAATTAATGAAAAAATTCAAGTTGTAGCAGTAATGGCAAAAGAAAATATCTGCCTGTTGCTTTCTGAAGCAAAGCCAAGCACATCTTTCTGAAGAAAAAGATTATGAAATTTGCATTTCTGATAAACTTAGTAAAGAAAAAGATTATAAAATTTGCATATTTCCTCCAAGTGCTGAGATGAAAGATTGCCCTTCGAGTATTAAGATTAGGGGTATAACATCGATCAAATAATTTCCAGAAACATTATAAGCATTTCATAAATGACATTTTGTATAACAGCTGTAGACAGTCTATTATTAATGATTTTTTTTTAATTCGAATGTGAAAGTGTTTGTGTGAAATATAGCTAGTTATGTAAAGTTTAACTTCATTGATATTGTTGTGTGGGTACGGGTTCATAATAGATTGAATGCACAAGTTTGATAATAGGTTAATAGAGATTTATTTTTACTAAAAGAAATATATCAGAATGCTTGAATTTTCCTCAGAGATATCCATACAAGTGTTCACAATATCATGCAATATATTCAGTAGTTATAAAAACGTTAAAATGCAATGCAGTGCAAAGCGTTATCTAAAGAGAAAGCTAATTCACATCTCAGTTCACATGGAATTAACAAATTGCAGTAACAGTAACTAAGTAACTAACTGAAGTGCTCTCGGCTCTTTTATAGATTTCAACCGGCTGCATGATATCTTTCTAGTACTTTCTTCGTCAAGAGATTTCTGAAAAACAAAAAGAGTTGGAATACGGTTACAGCTAACATAGTGTTCAATTACATTTATGTAATTTAAATATAAATTACCAAGATAAACTTTTACTCAATGTTAAATGCACGTGCACCTGTATTTTTACTTTTCCAGCGTAGGTTTCTCTCAAAAGTTGTCTCGAGCTGCATTGCACGGGGAAATACAACAATTTTAATTCTAATTTTACTAAAATTAGCTATCTAAATGCAAAATTCATAACAGTATTTTGATAGATTTTTTGGTACTTGTGTATTATTGCATCCATGCTAGTAGAAGTAGCAAAGTTTTCAGAACTTAACAAACTCTAGCAACCATGCTCATAATAATCCTTCAGTCGAGCAACATCAACATTTGTTCCACCTGTAGCAGATAGGTGGTCTTTTTGCCACATTCCCATAAAAGCAAAAATTAACTAACTTGAAGCTTAATAGAATGAGCTTGTGTAACATACTTGATTAGATTTTCATGGGTGCTGCTGTAAGCAGAAATTACTTAAAACGTGTTAAATGTTATTAATAAAATGTTGTTTTGTACTGTTAATCTTCATTGAATCTCATCTGTATTAATGATGACTCACATCAATCCAAGTATTCTGTGAATTTTAACTAATGATGCTCAACCAACTGAAACATCAAATCAATGTTACAACACTTTTTGAATGCATTCTTTTTGCTGTATTTCAGGTTCCAGCAAGTTTTATAAACAAATCATGATATTTGTTGAATTTATTTTAAAATATGAGCTTGTCAAATATGCCAGCAATGAAAGAAACTGCAGTAAGATTTCTGCAGGAATATAGTATTTTTCCATAAAATTAGAAGGTATTTTCTCCTTTCTTTCTGTATGCCTTTGTGGTGTAACGGTAGCACACTTGGTGCATGTTCGACAGTTTTGAGTCTCGGCGAGGGCATTGCTCATTTATCATAAACTCCTGCTTCAAAATAACCTAATGTCTCTACGAAATTTCTAAAGGGAATAATGAGGAGATGTATTTTGTAGATAGCTGCTGTTGCTAAAATTTGCACAATGCCGAATCTACAATTCTTTGATGTTTTTTTAAGTGAAAAAAAGTTGTCTGTGTACTTAGGGAGTAGAGCAGCACAAAATAACTGCAGATGGATTTGGAGATAAATGTAAGAGTTTTTTTTTAATGTTTCACATAATCCTTGTTTAATAATTAAAATTTGTATTTTAAATTGTTGAAGTATGTTTTCTTTATGTATGTTGATAATGTTTGCCGACTTATGATAAATATCCATAGTTTCATTGTTCCAAGATAGTAATTTTTTCCCTCATCATTTAATGTTATCAAAATAGTTATGGATAAACAGCATTACATAAAGTGGCACCTACTGTATCATTAAGTTTAAGAACAGTAAAATATTTATTCTGTCATATGTACTTTTTCTCTGGGGGGGGATTTTTGAACCATAAGCATTTATTGTAATATGCTAATATCAATATATATTTTAAACAAAGTTGCAAATAATTATATTTATTTGAAACTAGAACTTGTGAAAATATTTCATACTTGTGTATTAGTGCAACATCTCGGTAGAAGTGGCCAGATTTTCAGGCTGTGCCAAACTGGTAACTTTGATGACAATTGCATCATTATTTTTGTATCCTTTTTTGTATCCGTTTGTGTAATTCAGTGCTTAACTACTCTTGGATCATTGCGGTCATGCCAAAATTGTGCATGATGCCAAGTTTGTGCAATTTTCTATGCATGGAGGGGGGGGCATACACACAGCAGAATCTAATTTGATGATCAAAATTTTAATTTTGATTTCCTAAAAAAAATTTTTTTTTTACATGTTATAATGTTGCTGATTTACAATAAATATCGATAGTTTGGCGATCTTTTTAAAAATGATTTCCAAAATTGTCAACTTGTACCCAATAAATAACTGTTACTGAATTGAATCAAGACTTATCATACTTTTTCTCTTTAAAAAATGGCCAAATAGCACCATGGTGGTGGTGTTAATATGTAAGTACTAAATACTCTTGTTGAAATCTTAGATTTTGTCACTTTTCAAATTAAATATTTTCATTTTTTATATAAATTAATGCAAAACTAAAACCTTCACTTAAATCTGAACTTTTGCATTTAAAAAGTTCGCTGCCATCTATGAGAATACTCATAGGCATAGTTGGCAGACTGAATTTACATGCTAGCTTCAAGATAACTTGTTGTTGATTACCTTGCTAAAATGGCTGAGTATTTGCATAATAAATGCATGCAATGTTTAGGTGTGCCAGCTTCAATATAACTTATTATTGATTAGCTTGCTAAATTTTGGTCTGTACAATACAAAGATTTTTTTTATATATTTATCTATTAATTTTGACTGAAACTTGCTTGTCTGGTACTTTTGTCCCTTTTCTATATGGAAGTCAAACTGTGTGACTTATAATGGAAAAATTGCTATTTGGCTTTGTAAAGAACAAGGAACAATCAGCCGTCTTAGAAAGAAATTTTTGGGAGGATTGATTGTTTATCCAACTTTGAAAATCAGATCTGTTTGCTTTGAATTAAAAAAAAAAGAAGTTTTTTTAGACTAAAAATTTCCACAGATTGTGATTTTTAATAGTGCTTTCTTTAAATGGATACTTTTAATAAATCAAAGAATTTTTTAGCAGTAATGATGTAAATCACCCGTATAATATATGTAACTATTTAAAGTGTAAAACATAAAATCTTCAGGGATTTATATTCCTAACTTAATATCTTGATAAATTTTAGAGAGCTGATTTTATGTTAAATTATGCTTAGTAATGCATCCTACATATACTTTTGTTTTATTCACAAAATGGAATTACAAGAGTGAAGCTGACTGTATGGCTCATTTCTTTATCTTATCTCATCATTGCTTCATTTAGGGATTTGGGGATAAAAATGCTGTATTCCTGCAGAAATTTTACTGCATTTTTTCTTCCATTGCTGGAAAATTCGATTTGTCAAAAAAAAAAGGGGGGGGGTTAGGGGACTTTGAATGCATACAAAAATGGTGGCATTCCTTGAGTGAAAGATTGTTATGAATATGTTTGTCTGAAGAATGTTTATGCGCGTGATTGCCAGAGTTATGCCTATTCTGGTAACTTTATGACTAGGGTGATTGCAATGATATCTAAGTACCAAAAATTATGAATGATATTTAATTATTTATTGATATAAAACTATATCATGATTGTCTTTGGTTTTGATTTTAAAATTGACTCGTTCTTATCGACACTGAATTAAAAAAAAATATTTTGATAACTTAATAGATTGTTTATTATTGAAAAATATCATATTTCCTCAGAAGATATATTGTTATATGCAAGCCACATGCATAATTAAAATTAACTTGTAAGATTCTTATGTTTGCTTCCAAGACATTGAATATTTGAATGTGTTTATGGAACCTCCAAAATGTTATGTATCTGATCTTGGTCATTGCATTATGATGCAAGAAAAGTTGGTTTTACTGAAAAAGGATGCTCAAGCACAAGTATTATTCAAAACACTTGAGTACACCAAGTTTTTCACTTTAAAAGCCATCTGAAAAAATATCCCAAAATAAAAATGGTATGGTTTCTGTTAATAACTGGATATAAGGGCTAAAGTTCTGCAGACAATGCTAGACTAATCACGAGTTATTGCTACATCTTAAATGCTCAAGTACAGGAGAAGATTTAAAATAGCCTTTCTATTTTAGTCAAAAATTGAACAGAAAGGCACAACTTGTGCTGCAGACAAACCACCACTTATGGCTATTTAAATTATTGCGGACAATTAAATTCAGATGCTGGTATTATACTCTAAAATTACACAATCAATAAAATAAGCTGTTTAAGTTATTTTATCAGCATACATGTTTAAGGCGTTGGCTAGCAAGAATGCCAAAGCCGAAATATCACTTTTAAATAGCTATGACAAAAGCTACCAACGGCAGACACAAGTGCAAGAAGTTTTCTCTCTCTCGGATTAGCTTAAGTACAGTCAAAGCTAATTTGCAGTCTGGTGAGGAATATGAAAAGAAGAAATTAAGGTAAAGATCAAAATCGTAATAATCAAAATCATAATAATTGATCATGTGATATATCTTATGTTAATTAACTACATAATTTATATTAAGACATTACATTAATGAGATTAGACTTATAAAGACATTACATTAACTGATATTAATGAGATTAATTACCTGTTACATAAAGTGCAAAAGAATTTGTAAAGCTATCTAGCGGTTCAAACCTAAAACTCGTTTTTTCAAAAATCCATGATGAATTCTGGATCAGAGTTAGAACTAGACTTCTCATTATTTCTGAAATGGCATTAAATGTTCTCTCATTCAGTACCACATATTTCTAAAAAACTACTTTTTCAGCTTTAATGCTAATTGAAACCAGATGTTCAATGTTAAAACATGTTGAAGATGCTTTATGCCCAGCAGTGTCAAAAATCACACCAACATTTAATTTGTTATGAAGTAGAAAACGAGCACATCTGTCTCATTGTAATTTTTTTTTTAATATTTGTTTGGTTAAAAATAAATCCTAAAATACAGCTTTTTATATGTATATTTTTTACCGAAGAAGTAAATTATTTATGGGAGTATATTTATTTTATATCTTTATTTTATATTTAATATCTAAGGTCGCGAAAAAAATCTCAGTGATAAAAAGTGGTTGCGAGTTTAGGAAACCCTGATTTAAATAATTACAAACAAAGATTTGGCTAAGATATTAAATTCTAACACATGAGTCAACTCTTACAGTCACTTAATTAAATCTTTAAATTTAAGTTTACGTTGTACAGTATTTGCTTTTTGTTTAGACAATTCATACTATCAGTCTTTCATGTTATACATCTTTTCAAGAGTCTGGAAGAAAAAATAGTTTATCCATAAAAAGACTTGCTTTACCACTTTTCAAGTTATTAATAAGTTAAGTTACAATTTTCTCAATTTCATGCCATGTTTAACACTTTGCATTTTTTTTCTAATCCCAGTTTTCTCATACCACCCTCCACCATTTGTCATGGGTGTGTATAGGGGAGCTATTTTTCAACAACTACTTACCAAACAAATTCTTACATTATCAATAACTTAAACACACTAGATCTCAAACACACCCTAATTAAAAAAATCAATACTCAATACCCTAAGCTTAATTTTTTTTTAACTTTATAAATATTGGCTGGAGAGCCTAACTTTTAAATAGCTACATTTACACTATGCTTAGCTTTTAATTTAAACACTATGCCAGTTTTAAATTAATTCATTATTATTTGTTAGCTTTTACTTTACGTTTAGAACACACATCATCAGGGCATATTTAAGTTTTATGATACATGTAATATAATTAATACATATAAAACATTAAATTTTTTATTCAGTGTAGTACAATTCAAAAGATTACTTAGTTTAAGCTTTACATAATATGTACAGTTTAATCGGGGAAAATCAAAGAAAGCCAGATAAATTAATTATTGAAATTCAGCAGAAACACTATAAAAATTTTAACAGAATTTTTGTTAATAAAATATTATGTTTTATACATAAACTTAATAAACCCTATTTTTTAGGTACTAATAGTAAAATTGCTGTTTTAGCCACTTAATTTCATTTGTAATAATATAATTAAATAAAATACTGCAATGAGAAATCAATGTATATAAATTTATCAAGATAATTATATTACTGGGGTTTTTAAAATGGGTGTATAACAATTGCTTTCATTGTAAATCTTTATCATCCTGACTACAAGATGACATTTAAAAAACGAACTGATAAGGTAGGGGATCTGTGACACTGAAATTTCACACATTAAGCTTTTCACATAAACATAAATAACTATAGCTATAAAGGAAGGTCATAATATCAATGATTGTAGTACTGATACTTCTTTATTAAAGCAGCCACTGCATAAGGCTTTCGCATATCAAATCAGATGGTTAAATTTGCCAGTTTTTGTGATTATGCAAGGTGGCTTCTTGAACAAAAATATATATACTATTATTATTAATGCAGTATTTTAAGCATATATAAATTTTAATTTCTCTAATATTTACTAATTTTACAGAATAGAGGACTTCTTTATGAACCAAAAACAGGTACATACTACAAGTATGATTACTCCAAAAATGCATATGAGATATTTACTGAGGATACTCATAATGATTCTGAAAAACTTGCCGATTCTGTTGTGGATAAAGTTAACAACTTGCATCTTGATGATATTGATGATAATATTCCCAATGTAAAAACCGAAGCACACACCACTGATGTAAGTATATTTTGAATAAATATGCTACTATTGTTATTTTATTATGCCATATTTGATTTATTATGTTATTTCTTTGCCCTTATTTATTAGTCCGTTGATTCAGATGGGAATATCCTTGACGCTGCAGATGAAAACTGCAATGCTGAAGTAACTACTGATTTGACAGAAAAGAAAGTTGGTAAGGTAGTTTATTTTAATTGCATTGTGGTTTTTCTATACTTCAAGAACCTGAATTCATAGTATTATTTCTAAATAACAGATAAAAATATAAAAATTTCATGTGTGACTCTTACATTAGTAAAGATCCTAAAACCTCCATGTTTGATTTAAAGTGTAATTTTCCATCCCATTTGGCAAGATTTTTGTGAACTTTCACGATTGATGGGAAAATGCATAAGTACCAGAATATTCTTTCATTCCAGTAATTAAACCTTATTAGTAATTAGAGACAATTTTTTCAATTAGTTGTAAAATTGCCTGTATGTGTTTTTTTTTTTTTTTTTTTTTTTTTTTTTTTTTTCTATCTTGCATAAGTGGACAAGATACCAGAAAGTCACCACTGGTATAGTTGTGCCACATTAACTCTGCAATTTTGCTTCAATTTTGAGGGAGAACATTCCAGGAAACAGTCCAAGGGTTTCTCATTCCTCTTATCCTACCACCAACTTCTCGGAAGGTTTTTTGGCTCATCATATATTTTGAGTGCGTGGTTGCCACACAGACACTTATATGCTTACAAACATCTATGGCTCCATCTGGGCCTACTGGAATGTCAGTCAGCATTACTAAGCACTACACCGGCTGGGTGGCTTTCCTTTGCAAACAAACAGATCCCATTTTTAATAATGTTGACATCATGGGCATATTTTGTATCATATGATAGAAATGTTTCAGTGTTTGCCAGCTCTAAAATATGATCTGTTATTTATTTCCTGACCACAAGAATTATGACATTAGTAGAGATCCATCATCAGATCTATGAGTTATCTGAATACAAAAAGTTTACAAACTGGAGAGACTGTTTAAGGCAAGGAAGAATGTAAATGGTGGAACAGTTGTCTGTAATCACCAATTATCTTGCACATTTGATAGACACTAATATAAATCGATGAGGATTTACCATTTGCATGCCACTACTGAATTTCCTGTAAATTTCATTTTCATTTGTTTACAAAATTATTAGAAAACTTGGACTGCAAAAAGCTCTGCTTCCAATGAATCCAAAAGATGTTTATCGGGAAAGATAAATTAAAGAAATTGCCCAGTACTTTGAAATTTTGTATTTTGATGCAAAGGTTATGAACTTTTAAGCCATATTATTATGAGGGCTAGATAGAATAAATAAGAATAGCTCCAGCACTTTTTTTCAGGGGGGGGGAACTGAAGCAGAGTTTCAGGCAAAAATTTTTTTGATCTCTCATAAATTTTAATTTAGCAGTAAGGAAGGTTTGGAAATCAACACTAACTTTTGAATGCATGTCAGGACTGGGTGTTCTGTGCGTAGTCTTGGCAAACATCTTAGTGAAACTCCTTAAAGTCCTTAAGTCCTGATCTGGAACAGGGAGCTGAATGCAGCTATGTTCTGGTTGTAGATACTGTGATTAAGTGTGTTAATAACTGCACTTGAAAGGGATTTAAAATCCTCTTTTATTAAATCAATATTATTTACAACCACTTCCCAACTCGGGAGGGAT